>CM021104.1:602740516-602916839 GCA_007115665.2 Sequoiadendron giganteum
AGAAGCCAACAACTCACACACTGAACAGAGGGTAGCTACCCACAATCAACAACTCTAGAACTTATAAACTAAAATCAAAATAAATCAAAGGGAAAAGGGTCTCCTTTTCTACAAAACACCCACCTTCTAAAGGAGCATAGCCCACCTCAAGAGGAAAAATCCTCCCATCAACCCCCTAGAACACAACTCCAACTCAATGGAGAATCAAAAAAAGTAGGTTGCAAAGGAGAAACAGAACCAGCAAAAGGGACAAGAATAGCTCCCTTAGGCACCATGAGAAAAAAATATTTCAAGAAGGGAAAGGAAAACACCCTAGCCAAGCAAAACAAGGCATGGGAAACCCCTACCCCCAAGAGAAAGTCCATTAAAACCAACATTGTATAATGCAAAGTAATACCATCATCACACCAAATGCTAAAATTATCAAGCAAAGACACAATAAGATAACTTATATAGGAAATGAACTTGGCCCAACAAAGCACCAATGACTAACATTATAGATGTTCCAAAAAAAGAGCAATAGTTTTTCAAACCTTTTAAGAAACCAAAGAAGCCCCCAAAAAAACCTTCTTCAAGAGCCAAAACAAAGGGCTTAGCACTTCCACAACAATAGCCATTGCAAACGAGAGTAAACCCAAGTAGGGATAAAGGCCACCAAGATCTGACACACAATGCTAGATTCCTAAGAACATTAGCAACTACCACACAAAAAAGAAAACCAACACCAAAATTATCAGGGGAGAGAAAATCTCTACCAATACCAACATATAAAACCATGGGCACCAAACCCACCCCCGAAGAAGCATCCAAAACCCACACTAAGAAGACCGAGTGATCATGAGACACACTGCAGCCACTAGCAGAAGGGAAAAACCTCCCACAAAGCTCCAACTCCCACCAAATGCCCCACCTAGGGATGCAACACAACACCAAAGACCATGCAAATCCCTAGACATGAAAGGTTGAAGAGAGAAAGGAAGATCCTCATCCTTAGGATTACTAGTTCCCTCCTCTGTAGTTTTCAACTTGGAGCCCCCACTTTGAATTCTACTCAAAGCCATGAAATTCTCACAAGCAAGACGTGTCTCTGAAGATATTAGCAAGAAGGAGTAGAACTCTGCAACCAAAATGATAGTGGCCAAAAACACTGAATCATTGCAACCCACATTAGGGAAGAGGAGGAGAGAATGTGTGTTGGAGTAGAAGAACCCAACAACCACTACAACACCAAAATCCGTGACGTGGAGGTAAAGTACCAACCCCAAACAAAGAGGTAGGACAAGAAGTGCAAGCTTAAGGTGAAGAGGTAGGATCGAGTCACAAACACCAAAGGCGAGTAGGAGAAAGAAGAGGGAAAGATGCTTAATACAAATGGCATCCAGGGAAGAAACCTTGGTAGGAAAGGAGACCCATGCGGATAGCAGATGTCCAACTAGATAGTCCCCAAGCCACCAATAGGCCTAGAAATTAATAAGGATCTTACCACAAAGTACAAATCAATTACCACCAAATCCAAGCTATCTAAGAAAAAAAGGATGAACTCAACAACTAGCTGCTCAATTACAGCTAAAACGCCACCAAAAGGGCACAAAGGAAACCCAAAACACAACCCCCCACACCTAGAGGCGTGAAGCACTAACACAACCCATCATCTTCCTTTGAATCGATCCTCCCATCACCCTTATCCTCTTGTTTTTTTCAAAAAGCTTTGTCTGCTCACTCTCTTGCTCACACTCTCGTTCGTACCCATTTATTTGTAAACATAGTTTATCCTTATTGAAAAAAATAGATATTTGAAGAGTGAGAAAAGAAAATCCCCACAATGATTTTTTTTCCTATTCATTCCCATGGGTTAAGCTTAGTTTTGCACGCTAAATCTCTTATGCACTCATAAAAATTGGTTCTATGAATGCAAATTTGATGATCTAAACTAGGCTAAAACATAATTAGTTTTCAAAATTTGAAACACTGTTTGGTTAAAATCTAAAAACCAAATATTGATGCAAACTATTTTTGGCATATTGATCATAATTATACCATTGTCAAAAGAAAACTTAATATTTATTTAAACTCAAATAATTTAACATTTGTTGATACTAATCTCAATTCATATACCTAAATTAATTGTTAGTTAATTGTCTTATTTGATTAAGAAAGGTTTATATCTTCATTAAGAGTTGAGTATGAATAGCCATAATTTTACTTATAAGGAAAGTAAATGTGTATAAAAGTATAAGTTTTTTGAACGCTGCAAGTAATGAGATATGTAAAATGTTTAGTACCAATGAGAATAAATTACTTTCTAAGACAAGTTTGTATCGTACACATTCAAAGTTAATATTACATTTTTATAATTAAATTTCTCTTAAGAATTTTTTCACATTTTATATTAAATACTTATTAATACTCCTTTTTCTACTTTGTAGAGAAAATATTTTTCTTGTTGAGCTACAAAATTTAATATTATTATTATTTGGATAACCCAAACTTGTCCAATGCTATAACATGTATCTCAACCATATATCAGTTTAGTATAGCATGAAAGTGACCCTTAACCAATCAAATTGACATATACCAAATTATACATGTAATTAAAATAATGAAAATATATTCTTTGGAAGAAATCAATTGAGGCCATGCAAGAATACATTAAGTACTATTTATGAGACACTCAATTTATTTAACTATGAAAGTAGAAATTTTTTATTTCAAATGACTCAAGCTTCAAATAGAGAACTCATTACTCATGAAATAAATATCATAATGGTGTAATCTTTGATACCATGCCTACTTATTCAGACATAAAAAAAACCTTCTCAATTGATGTTTCTACAAACATGAGCATACTCCCATACTCTCCCTATCTTACAAAGAAACCCTTTGTCTCAAGCACAATGTATATCCTCTCCACATTTACACAATTTGCCTAGTGCACATCCATCTCTGAACTCCTCTACACCTTTTTCTCTAATTCCAAACAAGCCATCTATTCAATCATTAGAAAACATTCCCTCTCAATCAAACTTATCTTTCACGTTCAAATATCCTTCTAAATTTACTGTCCATTTTTCCAATCCTCAATACTTCTCAATCACCATTTGTTCAATCTCTTGATACACAATCATCATTCCACTTGGGCATACCAGCTTCCCTTGGTCGATAGGTTATGAGCTTCATCGTCACCTAAGCCCTATGGGTGATCCCACAATGCTGGTTTACAATTTCTGGGAGATTTTTATTTTGCTGAAATCAGATATTTTTAGAAAATATAATGATTTAAGCCTTAAAAATTTCCATTTGAAGGATTCCAATTGAAGAGGGTTTGATCAAATCACCTTAGATCAAACCCCCTTGGATAGAACCCCACTAGTTTTAAACCATACCTATAACAAAGTCTCCTTTACACCTATCAAAATGTTGATAAAAAACCACTTTTGATTTACCTTTTGGGGGATCCAATGAGATAATTTAATATTTATTATTTGTAAGTATGTAGTCCTTATTATAAGCTTCCCAAAAAGTATAATTTTAAATAAATTTAAATTTAAATTATTATGTTTATTTTTATTTCTTGTGAATGTAAGTTTTTCACTAAAAATAAAGCTCTTTGTTCTGCACATGTGGAAAAATTGAAAGGAAAAGAAGAGGTATGGAATCGCTTTCCTAATGCTAAAACAACAGAGGAGAAGTACAAAGACCAATTTTAAAACTTCTTAAAACAACTAAGATAAACACATGTACAAGGTACCAAGAGTAACAAAAATAAGCAATCACAGATAACACTAGATTTACGTGGGAAAACCCTTTCGGGAAAAAAACCCACCACACCAAGAGAAGACACATTGTATTATAGTAAAATAAATTACAAACAAAGCTCACAGTCCTCACTCTTTGATAGTTAGCTCACAACAACAAAATTGAGTTTTTCAAACACTCACTGTTACAATACTTTTTTAGCATACAATGAATACATCACCCACTTTAGTCTCTCTCTATCTTCTTTACCATCACCTTCTTATATCAATGTAACTGACTATACAAGTCTTGCATTGCATTAATCATACCAACCAATCAAAAGTCTTAATTATGCATCATTCACCCAATCAATAAATTTGATCTTCTGACTGATTTTCCCTCCAATCACGCATCAGTCCATCCAAGAATTAACTCTCCTTGCCTTAAAATCGGATCCTGTCATTAGTCGAAACACATCTTTCATTTACTGTTTTCACTACTCCAGACTTCGACCAATCAGATGTTGATTTCTTGCCATGCATCACCTCTCTACTTGTTCGACACTTCCAGTCAATTATGACCGGTCAAAACAGAAGCCAAACACTTCTTACCGCGCTACCTAATTGAGCCAAAGAAGTCACTGTGGTATGGTGGTGACACTGCGACACCGCTCCAAGGTTGGCAGACGTTCACATTATGGTCGTGCCACCACCCAACCGTAGGTCCCTTCTAACACTCTCGCGGTGTCGAGGTAGTGGCTTGTTTGCCATCCCGTGGCTTAATACCACATCACCGCCGAGCTCGGATCAACCTTCTGCAGTATGGCAGTGCCACCACCCAACCGTGAGGCTAAGAAAAACCTCCCAAGGTATGGTGGTAATCGCCTGTGCCGACCCTTGGGCTCCACCATGCTACCTCACTTCGACCGTAAGACCTCTGTGGTAAGGAGGTAGACTTCATCTCTGACTACCAAGGCATACTACACCACTACAACATGGCCGAAAGGCCACCACGGTGTGGCAATAAGTGAACTTCGCTTAACTTTCACTGTCCACCGTAGCCACTATGCCACCAATGAATACCCTTTGTGGTAGGGAGGTAAGGCTTCACACTGACTGTGCCCATCAACCGTGCTACCACCAACCCAAGACGGAGACCCCACGGTATGGCGGTAACACCGCCCAACCATGGATAGACCGACAGAGGCCCACGGTAAGGCGATAAACCACCATACCATGCCTCTTAGAAAAGCTCTCAGCAGTAGAGACGTAAAGGCTAAGAAAGGGATGATAATTTTGCCAAGTATTTTTAGAGGTTCAGGCCAGAAGTTGAGGCACCTATTCCCAACAAGCTCCCACTGATGAAGAATTCCTAGCTTCCTCTAGACTTTGAAAATTTACTGACGATCATAGGCCCCAAGGCCCATTGAATCTGTGCACCATCTAAAATTTTATGTGTGCACTATCTTTATTAACGCATCTGCAACATTCTTCAAAGTGTCAACCTCTTTCCATCCTCCACCATGTCTGTAACAAAGTGATACTGCACATCAATGTGCTTCATCCTAGCATGGAAAGTCGGGTTCTTTGCCAAACAGATGACACTCTGACTATCACAGCAAATTGTAATTTTCCCTGCATAAAAACCAATATCATAACACAAATGATTCAACCAAACAACTTCTTTGCAGGTTTCAGTTGCTGCCATGTACTCGGCCTTCGTAGTGGACAAAGCGACTACAGCTTGTCATTTTCTCATACAACTGATTGCACCACCATTCAACATGAAAGTGTATCCACTAGTGGATCTTCTGATGTCAATGTCCCCTGCCCAATTAGAATCCAAATATCCACAAATGTTGAGTGTTCTCTGTGATGCAACCAAATTTCCATGGTAACACATAGCATATTCCAAAGTCCCTTTCAAATATTTGAACACTCTCTTCATAGCATCCCAATGTGATCTTCTTGGATTTTCCATTAAATGACTAAGAACTCCCACTGCTTAGGTAATGTCTGGTCTTGTACAGACCATTGCATACATTAGACTACCAACAACAGTTGCATAAGGCACCCTGGTCATGTCCTCCATCTCAGTAGTAGATTTAGGACAATCTTCAACAGATAGCTTCGTTCCCTGCATAACTGGAACCACTAGCTACTTGCAATCATCCATACCAAATCTCTCCAGAATTGTATTGACATACTTACTCTCACTGACCCAAATATTTCTACTCGTTTTGTTCCTGGTTATCTCCATCCCTGGAATATACCTTGTTGCACCCAGATCTTTCATTTCAAACTTTGCAAACAATTGAGATTTAAGATCAGAAATCATAGACTTACTATTTCCTATGAATAAAATATCATCCACGTACAAGGTAATAATAAGCACACGATCATTTTTAGATTTATAATACACATAATAATCAGATTTTGATCTCATAAATCCCATAGAAAACACAAAAGTGTGAAATTTTTGGTACCACATTCTAGGAGACTGCTTCAAACCATACAAAGATTTCTTTAATTTGCAGAGTAGACTTTGTTTACCTTTTTCAACGAAGTTCTCAGGCTAGCACATATAAATTTCTTCTTCCAGCTCTCCATGAAGAAACATTGTCTTCACATCCATTTGCTCAATCTCTAAGTCATACGCTATTGCTAATGACAACAGAAATATGATAGATATCAACTTTGCTACAGGGGAAAAAAAATTCTCCATAATCAATTCTCTCTATCTGGAAAAATCCCTTTCCAACCAACCTTGCCTTATACTTTTCTACATTGCCATCTAGACCAATCTTCTTCTTGAATACCCATTTATAGCCAACAGGATTTCACCCTTCAAGCAAAGGTACCAAATATCAGGTTTCATTTTTCTTTAATGATCTTCCATTTCTTCATTCATGGCTTCCAAAAAAGAATTTGAATCAAACATGCTAATAGCGTCTTTTACAGTCCTAGGCTCATTAGTGCTAGTAATCAAGGCAAAGGAACAGTTCAAATCTAACATAGAGAAACCATATCTATCAGGTTGTCATTTTTCACATGTAGACCTTCTTACTAGCTGAGGTTGTGGTTCTTCATCTTCAGAACTCTCAGAGTTGCTTGAACTCTCCTTAGTTATAGGTACACCGTATAGTTCCTCTTTTTTTGGAGTTTGAGGAATCTGAACTACATCATTCTTCTTTTCTCTTTTATTTGTCTCTAGTTGTGGATCAACTACTAAAGGTTTTAGCTCATGAAATATTACACTTCTACTATACAAAACCTTCTCAGTATTAGGACTCCAAAGCTTGTATCCCTTCACAACAACCCCATAGCCAATGAAGATACATTAAACAGCTTTGTTCTCCAACTTTGATCTTCTCTCATTGGGCACATACACATATGCCTCACAGCCAAATACATAATATGTATTAGAGAGGGCTTCTTACCAGACCACGCTTCCAAAGGTGTCTTGTCAACAAGAGCAAAAAAAGGTGAATGATTTACCAGGTAACATGTTGTAGCCACAGCCTCAGCCCAGAACTTCTACTCTAGACTAGCACTGCTCAACATACTTCTCACTCTCTCCATTAACATTTTTTTCAACCTTTCAGCAACTCCATTCTATTGTGGAGTATAAGGTGTAGTTTTATGCCTTTTAATCCCATGGTGTTTGTAGTACCTTTCAAATTCTATAGAAAAAAACTCACCACCATTTTCCATCCTCAAGCATTTAATTTTCTTTCTAATCTATTTCTCTACCAAAGTTTTAAATTCTTTAAACCGACTAAACACTTCTAATTTACTCTTAAGAAAGTATATAAATTCCCTTCTCAAATAGTCATCAATAAAAGAAACATAATATCTAGACTTAGATAACGAAGGAACACTCACTAGACCAAATACATCAGAATGAACATAATCTAGTACACCATAAGATTTATGAGGACTCGAATAAAATGAAACACAGTGTTGCTTTCCATAAATACAGTGTTCGCAAAAATTCAACTCAAGGTTACAATCATCAAGCCCTTCAACAAGATTTTTATTTTTCAAGGTTTTTAAACCTTTCTCACCTATGTGACCGAGTCTATGATGCCACAACATGGTCTTCTCTATTGGGAGTTTCACCTCCAAGGCATTTGCAGCTAGAGAAGAATCTTCATCTTCCTCTATAGGAACAACTTTTCTTGACTTTACAGAGGTGTTGTTGCATTGAACAAGACGTGCATCCAACTTGTATAGAGTGTCAATATGTACACCCTTAGCCAACACCATTGCACCTCTAGCCATCTTACACCCTTTACTCGAGAAAGAAACTTCCACACCAACATCATTCAACTTATTGACAGAAAGTAAGTTACAAGCCAAACCTAGTATGTGTAGTACATCACCAATCCCTTTGATTCTTTTGTCAAGGAACTGTATTTTGACTCTTCCATGGCCAACAATACCCAATGTTGAATCACTCACTAGGTACACCTTTCCACCATCATACTTCACATACTTAGTAAACCATTCTCTATGAGATGTCATGTGAAAGGATGCACCCGAGTCAACCAACCAAACATCATCTGATGCCTGAGTTGCCAAGGCTGCAGTGAAGGCATCTACATCACTTTGAGAAGAGCCATTGTCTGAAGTGTTACTCTTCTTCTTCTCCTCCTTACAATCCTTTCGGATATGACTAGGTTGCCCACAGTTCTAGCATTTCACCTTGGACTTTTTACTAGGAGACTTTGATCTCCCTACAAATTTAGATTTGGAATTCTTGTCCTTCTTCTTTCCTTTCTCCTTCGATCTACCTCGAACAACAAGGGCCTCTTTGGCCATCTTTGAATACTTCCTCTGCATCTCTTCAAACATCAGTGAGGCAACAATGTCTTCCATCTTGAAATTAGTGGTCGTACTTCCAATAGCCATTACAAAATGATCCCAAGTGTCAGGTAATGAACATAACATGAGCATGCAATGATCCTCCTCCTCAATCTTCACACCCACAGATGCCAACTGATAAACACTCATATTAAATGAGTTCATATGGTCTACAATAGATGCACCTTCTTCCATCTTCAAGGAGTACAACTTCTTCCTTAGGAATAACTTATTTACCAGAGACTTTCCCTAATAAATATCACCAAGCTTCTTCCATAACGAAGCTACAAACTTCTCCTCATGGACGTTCAGGAGTACAGAATCAGCCAGAGTAAGTCTTATCAGACCTCTCATTTTTCTATCTGCAAAGTCCCATTCTTCTTGCTTCATACTTTATGGCATAGTTCCAGACATAGGAACCCAGAGGTCTCTATCCACAAGTAAGTCTTCCATTTTGAGTTTCCATAACTCAAAGTTGCCACCATTGAATTTTTCAATCTCTACTCTACCTAATGCACTCGCCATCTCAAACAAAACTAGCTTCTAACTTTGCAAGACTCCCACTGGAATAGTATTAGCACAAAAAACTAGCCTTACTAACAAGGATTTAACACAACTAGCCAAGCTCTGATACCACTTGAAAGGAAAATTAGAGGTGCGGAATCACTTTCCTAATGCTAAAACAACAAAGGAGAAGTGCAAAGACTAGTTTTAAAACTTCTTAAAACAACTGAGATGAACACATACAAGGTACCAAGAGTAACAAAAATAAGCAATCATAGATAACACCAGATTTACGTGGGAAAACCCTTTCTGAAAAAAACCCACCACACCAAGAGAAGACACTTTGTATTACAGTAAAATAAATTACAAACAAAGCTCATAGTCCTCACTCTCTGATAGTTAGCTCACAATAACAGACTTGAGTTTTTCATGCACTCACTATTACAATACTTTTTTTAAGCATACAATGAATACATCACCCACTTTAGTCTCTCTCTATCTTCTTTACCGTCACCTTCTTCTTATATCAATGTAACCAACTATACAAGTCTTACATTGCATTAATTATACCAAAAAAAACACAAGCCTTAATTATGCATCGTTCACCCAATCAAGAAATATGATCTCCTGACCGATCTTCCCTACAATGATGCATCGGGGCACCTAGGCATTAACTCACCTTGCCTTAAGCAGATCTTGTCATCAGTCAAAACATGTCTTGCATTTACTAATTTCATCGCTCCAGACTTCGACCAATCAGATGTTGATTTCTTGCCACATGTCACCTCTCTACTTGTTCGCTGCTTCCAGTCAAGTCTGAATAGCCAACATAGAAGCCAAACACTTCTTACCGTACTACCTCACCAAGCCAAAGAAGTCACCACGGTATGGTGGTGACACCATGGCACTGCTCCAAGGTTGATAGAACTTGACAATATGGCGATGCCATCACCCAACCATAGGTCCCTTCTAACAGTCTCGTAGTGTCAAGGTAGCGGCTTGTCTGCCATCCTTCCGCTTCATACCATGTCACCGTCGAGCTCAGATCGACCTTTCACAATATGGCGGTGCCACCACCCAACCGCGAGGCTAAGTAAAGCCTCCCACAGTATTGTGATAACTGTCTATGCTAACCGTCAGGCTCCGCTATGCTACCTCACCCCGACCAGAAGACCTATGTGGTAAGGAGGTAGACTTCATCTATGACTGCCAAGGCTTACCGCACCACCATGACATGGCTGAAAGGCCACCGCGGTGTGGCGGTAAGAGAACTTTTCTTAACTATCATTGTCCACCGTGGCCACTACACAACCAATGAAAACCCTCTGTGGTAGGGAGGTAAGGCTTCACACTAACTATGCCCATCAACCGTGCATGTCCACCACGCTACCGCCAACCCAAGATAGAGACCCCACGGTATGGAAATAACACCACCCAACCATGGATAGACCAACAAAGGCCCGCAATAAGGCAGTAAACTGCCATACCGCACCTCTTAGAAAAGCTCTCAGCAGTAGAGAGGTAAAGACTGAGAAAGGGATGATAATTTTTCCAAATCTTTTCAAAGGTTCAAGCCAGAAGTTGAGGCACATGTTCCCAACAAAAATAGCATATTATCAAAAATAGATTTTGAAAAATATTAGTGCACCAAATATTGAAATCCTTGATCCAACAAAAAAAATAAAATTGAATTTCGATACATACAAAAATAGTTATGTTGTATATAGTCTGCCTATGTCTGAATTGTAATTGGTTTAACTTCGAAACTTGATTAAGGAAAAAAAAATCAATAAAACACTATGAAACCAAATGAAAGTGTTAGATATCATACTTACAAATCTAAATTAGAATTTTATCCTTCATGGAAAAAAAATTATGTTGTATACGGTGAGCATCACTCCTTAAAAATGGTGTTCACTAGAAAAAACTATTTTTTGAAGGAGATGGAAAAAAAAGTGCAATTTGATTCCAAATTTTTTGAGAAAAACATATTTAGAATCTACAGACAAAATTTCACAAATCAATAGTTTGCATCATCTTCAAATTCCTCACGGTTTAGCTGCTATAGGTGTCGGAAAGTGAAGATTTAGTTAGAAAAAATTAGCTCAGTGTCCAGTTTGGCCAAAAATTGTAAACCAGTATTGTGGGATCACCCCTATGATCCTTTATTTCCACTTATATTTTTACATTTTCTTATCATGTTCTTATGCTACATGATTTATTATTGTTCCCATGCTTCCTAGGTTTCATATTTATGATTTCTATTTTTTGTAATATTTTCATGTCATACTCATTATGATATATTCACATACTTATGATAGCATTCATATCTTATATATCCATCATCCTTAACATTCTTATGAGCCTACATATGTATTTTCTTACCATGCTTATATATTTTATGTCTATCCAGGTTGTTATTTAATTTTTCCTTCACTAGGCCCACTATTGGGGAGACTCATTGTTTACCCTTATTATGTGCACATTCACAATTGTACTTTTCCCATGTCCCTACATGATTATCTTATTTATGCTATATTTTATAATATTTATATCCCTCATGTTGGTTATATATTTAGGTTCCTTTTTATGGAACTAATTGGAGGAGAAATGTGTCCCACTAATGTTTCTTGTGTGACTTTTTATTTTAGAAATAGGATAATTGTACCACCACCACAATATTTAGTATAGATTTACCAGTTTTTTTCACTTTATTAGAGTCCTTTTAATATTCACATATTGAAATCTTTACCAAATTTTTTTATCAAGTAGAGTCTATTATGGATCTCCTCCTTATTTTAATTACATATTACGTTATTTCTTGTTTAATCAAGATGAGTTTTGTGCATTTTTTGATATGTGAAATATACTACTCATTGCACACTTTTCATATTTTATATGTTTTTGATTGAGTTCTCATTGTGTATACTTCAAGAATGAATTATATAGTTTAGGTGTTTGAAAAATATTTGGTTTTAATTTTAATGGCTCATTTTACTTTACCATGAATTTATGTAGTTGTTCACATGCACATCAAAGTTAGGGAGAATTTAATGGTGGAAATTATATACATATGGAATTTTCCCCTACGTTTTTAGTCCCAAATGAATTAGAATATCATTTATGCAATAATACGTTTTCAAGTGGAATATTCTTCAACAAATTATTCTCATAAAATCACACTTTAAAAATCACATCATCACTCATCTCCAAAGATTGATCATTATTGATAGATCACCCAACTACCACCCTAGATTATATCCATAAGTGATGAATTAATCTAGGTTATATTTGTAGTTTTAGATTTGAGCCTATAAGATTTTAAAATTAAATAAAAATTAAATATACACCTTGTGGATATTTTTACTATTAATTATGATTGATCTAGTGTAAATTTGTGTTGATTTGTGTGCTAAATTATTGTATTCAAATGCATTCCATTGTTCACACAAAATCATGATATATTAACCTAGGACATGGAAAAGGAGAGAGAAGAATAATCAGATAACATCTATTTAAAAGCATTACATCATCTAATTCACATTACAAGTGTGATTTCTTATTAGCAATCCTTGTTCCAAATATATTAAGCTGGTCCAATAAGGGGTCCAACTAAGGAGATAATGAGTATCACAATTTAGTAGACTCTCCAATGTTATTTATAAACATACTTTGTGCTTATTAAAAATAGATATTTTAAGATTGAGGAAAAAAAATTCCAATAATGACATTTTTTTGTCATTTCATTCCCATGGGTAAATTTTAGGTTTGCATGCTAAGTCACTCCTACACTAATAAAAATTGGTTCTATGAAAGTAGATTTGATGATCTAAACTAGGCTAAAACACAATTAGTTTTCAAATTTTGAAACATTGTTTGGTTAAACTCTAAAAACGTAGCATTGATGCAAACTAGTTTTTGGCATATTGATCATAATTATACCATCGTCAAAAGTCAACTTAATATTTATTTAAACTCAATTAATTAAAAATTTGTTGATACTAATCTCAACTCATACACCTAAATTAGTTGTTAGTTAATTATCTTATTTGATTGAGAAAGGTTTATTTCCTCTCTAAGAGTTGAATATGAATAGCCATAATTTTTCTAGTAAGGAAAGCAAATACATATAAATGAATAAGTTTTTTCAGAAAAGAATGAGACATGTAAATAGAGAATGAATTGGTTTCTAAGACAGCCTTGTATCATGCACATTGAAAATTAAGATATCACATTTTTATAATTAACTTTCTCTTAAAAAGATTTTCAGATTTTCTATTGAATGGTTATTAATACTCATTTTTCCAATTCATAGAAAAAACATTTTATTTGTTGAACTACAAAATGTAATAATATTATTATTTTTTGCATACCCTAAACTTGTCCAATGCTATAACATGTATCTCGACCATATATCAATTTAGTGTAGCATGGAAGTGAACCTTAGCTAATCAACATGACATATGTCAAATTATACATGCAATTAAAATAATGAAAAAATATATATATATTTTTTGGAAGAAATCAATTGAAACTATGTGAAAATACATTTCATCACTGTTTATGAATTACTCAATTTATTTAAATATAAAAATAAAACTTTATTTGAAATTACTCAAGCTTCAAAGAGAGCACTAATTACTCATGAAATCAATATGGTAGTGATGGTAGGTGTGATACCCTACCTACTTATTGAAACATTAAAAAAAAACACCTTCTCAATTGATACTCCTACAAACACGAGCATACTGCCATACTCTCCCTGGCTTACAAAGAAACCCTTTCTCTGGAGCACAATGCCTATCCTCTCTACATTTACAAGATTTGTCTAGTGCACATCCATCTGTGAGCTCTTCTACACCTTTTCCTCTAATTCCAAACAAACCATCTGTCCAATCATTGGAAAACACTCCCTCCGGATCAAACTTCTCTTTCACGTTCAAAAATCCTTCTAAATTCACCGTCCGTTTGACCAATCCTCCAAACAGGTGACCTCCAGACTTTGCCCAATGCAGTCCCCCTCCGTACTTCTCGATCACCATCTGTTCGATCTCTTGATACACATCTTCATTCCATTTGGACGTACCGACTTCCTTTGGTCGATAGGTTACGACCTCCATCGTCACCTGATCCTCAGTGGGTCCCAGGTACGCCTCCGACTTCTTAATAGACCGAATATATATTATATCTAGGTCACACATTTTTTGGGGATCCAAATCTCTTATTTTCTTTACATCCTCCATGGCTTTCGGAATCGAGACAAAGGCACTCTCAGTTCCACGTCAAAGGACCAAGTTGTCTGCACGCGACGGTCCCAGCTACATGTGGTCTCATTTTTATCTAAAATTTTGGTAGGAGTACAGCTCTTATCCTTTTGTTTAGGGACTTGTTCGCATTTACCAGATGTCTGCATGCGATGATTGAAACCTACCACTGGGTAACCAGTGAAGTTTTTCCCGTCATTCAAAAACCAGTAGCCATTCGCCACACCTTGGATTGTTCCGTTTCCAACAAGGTTGCAAATTGCATCCACGTCTGCCTCTGCCTGGATTGAATCGACTGAAAGGCAATGGCATACAAAATAAGTTGATCGATATTTATTATTGAGATGTATTTTTTATAACCAAAAATACTAACGTGGAATTGAGTAGTTAGCTATTATTTAAAACGATTGAAATGTTAAAACACTCACTTTGATAAGCACTTGTTTCAATGTCGGCAACTGTGGCGGGAGTACCAAGCACTGAGCTGCTGCCGTCTCCTGCAACATTGACAGAAACGCGACCGCTGGCTATAAAAACGGCCTTCCGGTGAGAAGGAACCCATCTTATATCACCAAATGTGTGAGCTCTGAGGAAACGTTCCGCTTCATTTTCCAGATCGTAATCCTCTTTCACTGAGACGGAAAACGATCGTTTAAACATGGGCTGCAAAGAGAATGTTATCTCTGAAATTGCTCCCAGCGTTCCTAGAGCGAATCTGGCAGCCTTCAAATCTTCGTCCGCTGCTGTCAAACTTATGATCTTCGCGTAGCCTTCGGAAGGAGACGCAGGCACTACGATTCTCATTCCCACCACGTACTCATAAACTCCGCTGCCTTTGTCGGCGAAGCTACTGCCGTGGGCTCCGGTAGAGACAACGCCAGCTGCAGAAACTCCGCTAATGTAAGTCATGGCAGGCAGAGCGAGGCCGTGCTTTGCAGCTGCTTCAATCACGTCTCTCATGATTGTTCCGGCTTGGACAGTGATTGTCATGGCCTTGCTATTCACTTCAATGACGGAGTCGTAATTATGGGTCGAAATGACGAGTCCTTCGCTGCCCACACAGACGAGCTTAGCTGCGCTGTGAGCATGTCAGCTCACAACTCTGATCTTCTGGTTTCTCTTTACAGCATGGGCAACAGCGCGCAGCAGTTGGGCCTCTCAAGTCGGCCATGCCGCGCTGGCTGCCTTGCAAATAGAACGGTCGGGCCATATACCCTGGCAATTGAAGATTTCACATCCATCACTTCGGCATTGCAGTGATGGGGCAGGCGGGCACGCTCCTGCTTTTGCGTCTGTGCACAAAACTGAGGTGAAATACAAGAAAAACACAACCAAAATGCGAATCATCATGTTTATTTAGCACTTCTACTAATAGCAGACATGTTAAGTTTATATATAAATTACGCGTCCGTGAATGCTCAAAACAAACCGCCACCAAAAATACGTTGCCTTGTCAAACACTCAAAAATTACCACTGGATAAAATTCTTTCAAAATTGGCTTGCCACTCTTCTTCGTCAAATCACGTGTGGAGATGAAAAAAGTCTTACAATGTGATTTGAACGTTATTCACGTCTCCACATATTTTACCTCGTACAGCAAGAAAACTGTCTATGCAGCCAGCAGGGCTCACAATATTGCTACTTAAAATATTGTTTCAACCAGAGTATAAGTGAAATACCTAATCACGTAGGTGAATTTTAAAATGATCACTTCCAAAGAAGATAAAAATAATGCAAAACTTAAGTTGAATACTACTTAAAGAAGAAATTTTCATTGAAGGAAGATTCTAACAAATTTTTCAACATTAGTGTGTTAGTCTTAGCATATTATTCCTTGATTTGTACTTTACTAATGAGAGACCTCCACAAGAGAATGTGCTAGTCAAGTGTGTTGTTAATATGAGTTAGGGTTAATTCATATTTATCAAAAGCATGAAAGGTATTTTTTCTATAGACCTTTAATTTAATCAGTTCTTTTAAGAAGACTAGTTCTTTTGCATGAGCTAACTCTCTTTTGTGCCTCTTATTATTTCCCCTCTAGATTTGGCTAAAGATTGTTTCCTTCTCTTTGACTTGTTCAACATTAAATATTAATTCGTTTGGTTATATTACTAACCTAAGAATGTCTTTCACCAATCTTTTAATCCAAAGACACATGGACCTAACAATGGAATAACAAGAGAAGAGGTATGTGCCTTGCTTCTTGTAGTTATACTTATATTTGTTATGTTCACTAATTTCTTTACTTATTGATTGCTGATTGAATTTTACTACTTGATTTGGTGCTTTCTCATATGGTTAAATCCAATGGAGTAGGGTAGCATCCAACTATTAACCCTCTTTATGAGGAAGGAAATTCATGTATTTCAGAGTTGTATTATCACATCGGGTGGGAATCCTACTAATTTTCTCACTTGCTTCATGAGGAAGGATTGCAT
Source organism: Sequoiadendron giganteum (assembly GCA_007115665.2). NCBI lineage: Eukaryota > Viridiplantae > Streptophyta > Pinopsida > Cupressales > Cupressaceae > Sequoiadendron > Sequoiadendron giganteum. Next base: position 602,757,324 of record CM021104.1, read on the forward strand.
GATGGTAGGTAACAATGTTGCATATCATGGTGTTTCCCAGAATACCTCACAATAGGTTTCATTGTAATGGTTCTAATTTGGCCAAGTGTGTTGTTAACATGAGTTAGGGTTAGTTCATGTTTATCAAAAGAATGAAAGGTATTTTTTCTATAGGCCACTAATTTAATCAACTCTTTGAAGAAGACTAGTTTTTTGCATGAGCTAACACTCTTGTGTGTCTCCTATTATTTTCCTCCTAGATTTGACACAAGATTGTTGCCTTCTCTTTGACTTGTTCAACATTAAATTTTTTTATTTTTTTTTACACTACTAACTTAAGAATGTCTTTCACCAAATCCTCTCTAATCCAAAGACACATGGACTTAACAAAGGAATAACAAGAGAAGAGGTATGTGCCTTGCTTCTTGTAGTTATACTTATATGTGTTATACTCATTGACTTCTTTACTTGTTATTGTTGATTGAATTTAACTACTTGATTTGGTGTTTGATCATTTATAAATTAATATCTTGTTTTTTCTTGCCTTGTTTTTATTGACTGCATCATATTGTTACCAAGGGTTTTTGTATTCTTTTTTGTGTTCTTATGAGCAATAAATAATTATATAAATGAATGAATCTAAAAGAATCAAAAGAAATATAGCTCTCATTATTTCATATATTCCACTTTTTTAAGTGTGATATGATTAACTATTTACAATTTAAAATAAATATTTATATGCTTTGAATACAATTTCAACTAATATTTTCTTATTTTTCATTTGGGTTTTATATGTTGAAACTATTGAAATTTCTTATATATGATTACAAATATTTGTTTTATTGTTGAATATAGAGTTAAAGGAAAATATAATCTAATATATCTAATTGCATAAAATAATACCTTTTAACTATCCTAATCCATAATTTTGTTACAAAATATCATTGATATAGGAAAGATAGAATTTTTAAATCTATTTTATAGATTCTACTCTAATACTTCCGAAAAAATTAAACTAAGAATCAATAGTAATAAATAAATGGCATCTCACATTTAGAAGTGGTTATATTCTTTATCATGTTTTAGTAATCCTCATGGGCCAATATTTTCTCTATTCTCCTCTTTCCTTTAGCATAGGGTACTTTGAATTGTGGAAGAAGGGTAGATGGTAACAAACTAAGCTTGGGAAATTAGTTATGGTATGTTGTGGAAGTATTTATGGAAGCTTATAAACCTTAAAGATGATAAGTTACTCCTACAATACAAGGTTAATTTAATAGTCTATGGAATTTATCTTTGACACCTAAAAATGGACTTGATATCCCACTTGAGTAGTTGTGGGAATAGGGAGGAAGTGAAACTCAAAAATAAGGAAAGGATTAATAGTTAAAGACACAGTAATAATAATCATATTCGTGATTGAGGGGAAAACTAAGGAGGAATAAATTGGAGGTACTAATCTAGTCTAAATTATACTCACTAATATGAGACTATATACAGAAAAGTAATAGTAAAAATTGAAGTATTTATGTGCTAAACAAGAATAATAGTGTCACCCCTCTTCTCAAGATAGAGATCATCCATTTTACTAAGGTAGGTCATTGTAATGTGAAAAATTGATTAGAACAAAGGAAATAAAATATTCCTTGAGAACCAAATTCCTACACTAACATTGGGATGAATCAAATAGTTTTACTATGTTGTCTGATAAATCCTTTTACAATTATTATAATTAAAAAATAAAATATGTTTTAATTTTTTTGATATAATATCTCCAATTATAGAGGATTATTTGAAAAATGTCATTTTTAATAGAAATTAAAACTAAGTGAAAATAGAAATGGAATGTACAACATATGAAGATGCTTTTGTGACTTTTTCTAAGTGTCTGTCAAGGACACTAATGCATAGCATGGAATTCCTTATGTTACACTTTTTTCCTGCGTAGATGGACCGAAATCATAAAATGTTTTGTATTCTACACATGCACAAACATAAAATATATCATGAGGTTATTGAGTATAAAAAGAGAAAAATAACAAAAATAAAGAAAATACATTATAAAATGCCAATTATAAATTTTGAAAGGAAATAAATTGAATGCAAGAGATATCACCAAAAATACAAGCATCTACGAAACTAACCAAAACAATTGTGCACATAGATAAAGACGGAATTTTGGGGGGGGTTATCTATTTAGGGGCTTTCCTTCATCAAACCCTAATTTTGGTGTTTCCTCCTCCATAGAAAATCATGACTAATTTGATAAAAGATTCAATAACGTAGAAAGATTTTTAACAATGAGGAGACAAAAAATAAGATATCCCTCATCAAGAAGTTGAAAACAACCTCCAAAGTTGATTTTAGATTTATAATATCGATGTCTTACTCAATCCCACAATAAAGAATTGGCATGCAAGGTGCCAAGAAAGTGTTTTCTAGTTGCAAACACAAATACCAGAGTGTAGTGTGAGTGTTCAAGAGAGAGAGAATTAGAGAGATAAACTATTCCTTTTTCTAAAATACATATTTGTGGATTAGTTTCCAAACACGACTATCACACAAATGCATTACATTTAAAATATTCTCAAGAATATAATGCTCCAACAACCACTTGAATATTGATTTTTTGTGGTATGCAAGTGTGTTGTTCATATTTCTACCTGTACCACTACTTTTGTAGAAATATGGGCTAAAAGACCCAAGATCATAAAAAAATTCTAGATAGAAGAATGGTGTCAAAATTTTCTATTTATAATATTTTATATCATGAGCTAAATAGAAGGATGTTATTTAGTGTGAAATTGTATGGTATAAAATTTCCCACACTATAGTCACCCAAGTGACCCTATAAATTTTATCCTAAAGTAATTTATGAAACCCTAGAATCTTTGGAGTGACCATAGGATAAATTGGTTGATCCTAGAGTCGAAGGTATAAAAACTTTAATTTAAAGGAAGAAATTGAATGCATAAGTTATGCATGCATTATGAAAGCATGATTAAGATATGAGGAAGGGTTCTCAGGATATAAGGGAGCTTCCATTAAATTATAAAAGGTAGAGGTATTTATTCATGTCATGTGGGTTGTGAGTTAAACCATTATATTATCATTAGACTATCTTGTATACTTATGTAATTGTTTATAAACAATTACATATTTACCTCCTAATGCATGAAAATACAGATGGATGGTAGGTTTAATTCCCAAAAGAGGATTTTAGTACCTATAGTAACCCATAGGAATTGAATCTTGTATGTAGCCCAGAATTAAGGTACACCAAGCTACTGAGAGGAACAAAGAGAAAAATATTTAGATTTAAATTTTGACTAATTAGCCAAAAGGACCAATGCCTTTTTATTGAAAAGTAAATACATAGTTTAGAAAAGGAAATGAACAATATCCCCTTAATAAATAATTATGTGCATCAATTCATCCTCTAAAATAAACTTAGGAGTACTTTATATAATAGATTGGGTCAGTGGTTAACCTTAATTACATCATAAGTATAGGCACATGTATATCCAATGCATTATTATAGAATCCTTCAAATATGGACATATATAATGGTATATAGCTAAACCAAGTATAGGAAATCTTACTTTCAAACATTAATATAATTTATCAAATATATTTTTTAATATATAGGGACACCCTTAGTGTTTCCTTTATCTCAAATTTAAGGATAAATTTTTGCAAGCAACCTCCTCTAGTAACCCAATTCTTTAGTCTCTCACCTTCATTAAATTTAAGAGTGATTCCTACACAATAAGGACATTACTTTTGAATTGAGATATTTACATATAGTTGAACCACCAAAAATGTATACAAACAAGGGAAAGAGGTTTCCCTTACTAATCTCCTAGGGTTTTTCACCCTAAGAGCACTTGGTTTAGGAATGGACACTCTTTCTGCTTTGGTGATATGGTCTTTGGTGATTGCATTCAAAGGAAGGGGTTGGGTTAATTGATTAGGGTTGTGAATGTGTGTGTCATGTGTGGCTAGAAATGATACTAATCTAAATGTATGCAGATGTAAATGAATCAAAACTAAACTAATGTAAACTACTCTAAAATGACCTAACTGTATGTTTTTTGGAAAATAACAAAGGGGGACAGAAGGTGTGTACCTGGATATTGGAAGTAGCAGATGAGGAGTCTTGAAATCTTCTGGAATCTATCAAAAATATAATTTGTAGGGGCATTCCCGCCAAGTGGGGCGACCTAGTCCTCTTCCCCATAAAACTTGTTGGAATAGTTTTCTTCCAAAAGGGTATCCGGATCCACAAAAATCCCCAAAAGGTAACCTCAAAGGGACTAGGTCACCATTGTTGGATACATAGTCCACTTCTAAGTTTTTGAGAATCTGGAAGAGGATGTTGGAGCCTTTGGTTTGCACTCTGGTTCCCTATTTGTGTTTGGTTCACATTCGGCTTAAAACAGGTTGAAAGGGGTCTCCAAGATTGAACTAGGGCTTTGTTGACTTGAATGCTTTTGATGAGTTGAGGGCACCTTCCTAACACCTTTCTTCTTCACACACCTGCATACAAAAACCTACAAATCACATGCACAGAGAAGAGACAAGGGTTAGGGTTAGAGATTAGGGGTTTAGCTTAGTCAAACCCCATTTTGATAATCAAATCTAAATGAAATGTATTGAAAGGAATAGAACATTGAATGATAAAGAAAATACACACTCTTACCAAATCCTTTGTTAAAGATGTCCGCAACATGCAAGAGCAACTCCAATGGAGGTTTCTTGTGAAACCCTAATAATTGTTTGCTTTCTTTGGAAGGCTTGAATGTTAGAGTGCTTGTCAAGAGGAGTGAAGGTAAAAATTGAGCCAAGAAGAGATCAAAATGAGGATGAAAACCCTTACTTATATATGCTAAACCCTAATTTTCTCGAAAATGACTCATGATAGGTCGACCTTAGGGTTTAGGGGGAAAATTTCCACAAGTTTCATGTTTTAATTTTGAATTTTATGCCTAAAAGGACTAGGTCACCCAAAGTGGCAACCTAGTCCACTTGGGAAAATCCAAGTGGTGGTCAGGAATTTAATGATGATTAACGATGTTTATTATCTTTGTCTCCGGAAACACACTTTAATCGGGCCTAAAAGTACATTAAGGGGACAATATTAGCATTGAAAAGGGTTAATTAGGGGTGATAAGCCTAGATAAGTGTGAAAATGCATCACAACACTTTACAACACTATGTCATAAGTCTTAGGGAGGTGTAAGAAGGTTTTGTGTAGGTGAATTATATTGAAAGGGTCTTATAAAATTGAGGAAATGCATTACAACACTTCATAACACCTTAGTAAAATTTCATTAAATTATTGTTGAATTGCAAGCTTATAAGACTGAATCAAGGTAAAACAAGGAAAAAACCAATGGAAAAGGCCAAAATGAGTGAAAAAGTGCCAAGGTATACAATTTTTTGCAACACATTTAGCCCCCACTTTAGTGAGAGTATGAACATTATTCAAACTAACACTAAAGTAGTTGAATCGTGCATGTCGAGCAGGATCTAATGCACTCATTCTAGTAAGGGGTATGTGCAGGATCATCATGGAAAAAACAAGCCCTTAAGTGGCAATAAAAAGACAAAAAATCAAAGTTCGACAACTTGATATAAAAATTTGAATAATTTATCCATATTATTTCAAAAAAATGTAAAAATAGAATCTGTAGAAAATTGAATGTAGTTTCAAAACTACTAGACCTTTATTTAAAAAATAAAAATCTATTTGGTGAAAATTTCAAATTTCAATGCAATAGTATTTAAATTTTAGGGTAAAAATAAGAAGTAGGTGTCTGTCTGACCACCCTAACCATAATAAAATGATAATATTTTTTTATAATATTTTATATATAAGTAGAGGACTCATGTCCTGATGTGATGCATATTTTTTTATAATTTTTTTCCAAGTAAATAATTAATTATGAATTTTTTATTACAATTTTTAAAAAATATAAAATCTTGTCTGTCTAACCACCTTAACTTGGTTAAAAATTCATGAAATTCAATTTTTTTATTTTTAATCCTATAGTATGCAAAACATAGAATGTGACGCATGTTTCGGATTCGAAAAATGTGATACCGTTTGAAAGTTATAGATGTTTTTCAATCAGCCTACCAATCAGGACTTAATTCGTAATTCTAATAGAAAATGAATAATAATTATTTATTCAATTCAAAGCAAAGCATAATTTATATTGGTGGAAATCTGAGAATCTCCTCTAAAAACCCTTTTCGTTTCATCAATTTTGGGTAAAAAGAAAGTCGTCAGCCACATGGGCCATCATATGGCTTACATATCGCCACTTTTTGGCCCATCATGATCTTACACATACCCTAAGGTGAGATGAATCATGATCAAGAGGGATAATCAATCCCCCAGGATCAAGATCTCATGGAAAACTAAACATAAGTATAACAGATCACACAAGGAGTGATGTGAAAGGGTGGAGGGAGAGAAAAATTTGGATCAAGCTTCGACTATTTGTCCATCTAATTGTGGATCAAATCTAGGTTGTTGTTTGAAAGAGAACAATGTACTCACTTAGGGCTGACAAGACTTTGGGTTGTTTGTCAAGTGAGAATACCAAAAGGTGGTGAGATACATACCCACAGTTGGTATGCACTCACACACAAAAAGCTGGCTATGAAGAAATTTGTGCCGCTAGTTGGGCTTCCCGCTCAACCATACCAAAGTTGTACTCCCTGAAAACTTTGATAAGTCGCCAAAAGGATAGGGGTGTGGTTCATGAGACAGCAAAGCCTTAGATGTTGACTCATGAACAAGGGTAAGATGGCACCACATGCATGCAAGTTTTGCTATGCAAGGTGGCTATGTACGCAAGGTGCAAAAGTGGAAAATTCAAAAAGGTAAAATGTAAAAGGGATGTTCAAAGGAGTCTTGTTTAGTTCATGCGAGGTCTTTGACTTAGGGAACTTTGTGTGTAATGTCTCCAAGAGAGGACCAATCAAAGAATAGGGGATGTAGTGTGTCACATCAAGCTACTAAGAGGAATGTAATATGCTAAGATAGGTCACTTTCATAAAGGAAATTACACCTAATGCCATCCACCAAGTGAGTGACATGTCGTATGTAGTGGCAAGGCTACACTAGGAACCAAGGACAAAGGAAAAATGCAAAAAGAAATAGTGCTAGGGTATGCCCCCACTTTAAAGGAATTGCTACACACCGTTTTGTGAGCAATTTCTTTAAAGTAGAGAAAGGAAAGACTGTGAAAGGGACATGAGAGAATACTTGGAAAGCCCTATGCCAAGTTATAGGCATCCAAGAAAGGCTACGTCATGGAAACGATAGTATATCACATGCGAGTTAACCTAATACATGTATTCCACATCTCAAGCTTGCTATTCTATGTTCATGAGATGTTAACGTCTAGTCAAAATATGTAATGACAAGTGACATACGAGGACAAGGCTAAAAAACCCCTTGCCCCCACTTAGTGCAAGGCAAAGGTGAGCTGAAAAGATGAAGGTATGGATTAGGGGGGCGAATTAGGTGCCCCACAAGACGGAGAGCACCAAGCTCCATGAGATGGTTGAGGTTTATGGTTGGAAGGAGAAGGAGAGGAGGGAGGTAACCATAAATCTCTCTTGAAAGAGTAGAATGTATCAGGTGGAATCATGTGTTTAGTGCATCCATGTGTAGGAAGGAGATGATGGTTGATACCATAATAGTCTTCCAAGTTAGATGAAGGGTTTATGTGCTTTTGAGAAGGATTGGTTGTTGTAGAAGAACACAAATCCTTGTGAGTGTTATGCATGGGCCCTTCATGAGGGATGGGAGTTAAATAGCCTCATCACCACCATGAGGTAATGATGTTGATGCAGAACCAAGTTAAGCATGTGAATCATAGGGAGGTTTTGGTTGAGGACATGATATTTCACACTCTCCTTTAAAGGGAGGCGTAAGACCCCAAGCGATATTAGAACTTGTAAGTGAAAATAAATTGTTTGACTCTTTGGACCAAGAGGGTGAGATTTTGGAGTTTGTATTGGAAGGAGGGCTAGAATCTAATGACCGCCAATGATCACAAAAGATTTTTGTTGTAGGTAAAGGGGTAGCATCAACTTGGATAAGTTTAGATCTAGGAGCGAAAGGAGTTGGGGAGTTGGGAATATTGGGATGAGTTGATTCATAGCTTTGGGCATCTGCATCAACCGTGTATATCTTGTTATGGTATTCAAATTTCAAAGTGTGGTGAAGGGTAGATGGAACTCCTTTCATAGCATTAATCCAAGGTCTCTCGAGGATAAGATGGTATAGAAGGGTTCCTTGCATGATATGGATAGGAGTAGGAAACACTACCGCTCCAACCTTAATAGGTAATTTGATCATCCCTAGTGGTTGCCTATTAACATTATCAAAGCCACGAATATGAACATCATTAGGTTGAATGAAATTTTTTTTCATGCCAAGATTGTGAAGGAGATCCATGCTACAAAGATTAATTTCTGATCCATTGTCTATGAGAGTGTTCTTGACTGGAGTTTCATTAATGATCACCTTTATCATCAAGGGACCATTCTTGTGTTGAATCTCAAGTGAGGGAAACTCATGTTTAGAGAATGTGATGTCGGCTTGGGTTACTAGCATGGTACGAGAGGGGGGTTAGAGATTGTTTTATTTTATGTAAGATTCAATCTCTTCCTTCTATATTGGAGACATTTTGTGAAAGAGAAATTGGACTATAGGTGAGAGTTGAATAAGCTCCAATAGAGATATATTAGCAAGAGTCTTTTTAAGGTTTTCAACACGAGGGACTCTAATGTGAGAAAAGGGAAATGGATTAGGAGTGGTGGGTGATCCCCTAGGTGTTTGAGTCACTAAGTTACAACTTAGTGGCTGTGAAACATTGTTATGAGGAGATTGCATCATGGATTTCAAGATATCTCTTAGTTTTTTATGTGACTCACTAATGGGAGGAGACTTAGAAGGCTCACTAATTAAAGGAGATCCCACTTGTGTGGTCATAACCTCAAAAATATTGTCTTGATTTGCATGATGTGTTGGTGAAGGGTATTCTAATGTAACTTGATTATCTTTTCCTAGGGAAGTTTTTTGTGTTTGAAGGATAGGTTTCAAGGTTCACATGTTCTTGCACCATGATATTTTCCCTAGCAGGAGAGTTTTTAGAAGAACGACAAGATGAATATTCTTCACATACAAACGTTGGTTCTTTTAAAGGGACTCCATCACAAGTATCAGAATGATTAATATTGTAAGTGTTGTCGTTAATAAGGGGTTCCCTAGAAGGAGGGGGACAACTAAGTCACTCATTAATTTGATCAATTGTATCTTCTATCAAAAAAGTATCATCATCACACCTAGGAGAGATACTAGGAGAAGGAAAAATGTCATTGTCATGATTCCTTATGGTAACGTTGTCATGTGTGTTAAGAGAGGTAAGAGGAGATAAAAAACTAGAATTCTTTGAACTCTCATTACATGGTTCTTCTAACACCAAAATCTTTGCATCACCAAGAGGAGAGAGATTAGGGGAAGAACTAATATGAGTGTTCGGAACGTCTAAGGTTGTATTCTCTATCACAAAAAATTCTCTCATAGGGGGGGGGTAAGGAAGTATGCTTAGCATATCTAGATATATAAGACACTAACATTGATTGAACAAAAATAAAAAGAATTTTTATCCATGTCATGTAGTGTTTTAGCAAGATGAACAATGTGTATGCAAAAATATAAAACATTTATATCCAATGTATGCTAAGTTTCAAAAATGTAAGCATTACATATGAAAGCAATAAAAGTATTTTTAGCAAACTTATACATATTTTTGTGAATGTAAACAGTGTATAAGAAAAAGTGAAAAGTACTTTCATGAAGATTATGCACATTTTCAGAAATCTAAACATTTTGCAAATCTAATTATGAAGGTCTATCAAAAATGACTACCCTAAAAGGATGATTTTGAGTGAGAAGCCTAAAACCTATGTTCTCATAACTTTCCATATTTATAGTATATGGTACTGGGAGGTTTGGGAAGCAAATAAAAAAGGTTTCAGATGTTGTAACAGGTAGTTAAAATTCTAAACAGGGACTAGGTCACCCAAAATGGCGAACTAGTCCCGGTTGGGGTTTTCGTCAAATTTTCTGAGTGTTTTGATTGCTTTTGATGTGTTTCAGGTTGTATGATGTATTCCTAAGGTGAAAATGTGGATTTTTAGATATTTTCACTGAAAATATATATGCAAAAATGCATGCTAACATGAAGTTTTCACTAATGCAATATTTGATAAACCCTAAGATGTAAACAATGCAAATGCCTAATGCAATGCGAGATTTTTCCTAAGATGCAATGCAAGAACAAAAGATTAACAAGTGTAGGACAGTCGGGTTTACCAAAATGAACCACCAAAAACATATACAAACAAGGCAAAGAGGATTCCCTTACTAGGCTCCTTGGGTTTTTTACCCTAAGAGAACTTGGTTTAGGAATGGATAATCTTTCCGCTTTGGTGAGATGGTCTTTGGTGATTGCATTCAAAGGAAGGGGTTGGGTTGATTGATTAGGGTTGTGAATGTGTGTTTCATGTGTGGCTATAACTGAAAGTGAAATGATACTAATCTAAATGTATGCAAATGTAAATGAATAAAAACTAAACTACTATAAACTACTCTAAAATGACCTAAATGTATGTTTTTTGGAAAATAAGAGGTGGCGACAGAAGGTGTGTACCTGGAAATTGCAAGTAGCAGATGAGGAGTCCCAAAATATTCTAGAATCTATCAAAAATATTTAAAGGGACATTCCCGCCAAGTGGGGCGACCTTGTCCTCTTCCCCAAAAAACTTGTCGAAACAAGTTTCTTCCAAAAGGGTATCTAAATCCACAAAAAATCCACAAATGGTAACCTCAAAGGGACTAGGTCACCATTTTTGGTGACCTACTCCGCTTCTTAGTTTCTAGGAATCTGGAAGTGGATGTTGGAGCCTTTGGTTTGCACTCTAGTTCCTAATAGGTGTTTGGTTCAGGTTCGTTTGAAAACGGGTTGAAATGGATCTCCAAGCTTGAACTAGGGATTTGTTGACATGAATTCTCTTGATTATTTGAAGGAACCTTCCTAACACCTTTCTTCTTCACACACCTGCATACAAAAACCTACAAATCACATGCACAGAGAAGAGACAAGGGTTACGGTTAGAGATTAGGGGTTTGCCTTAGTCAAACCCCATTTTGATAATCAAATCTAAATGAAATATAATGAAAGGAATGGAATATTGAATGAAAAATAAAATACAAACTCTTATGAAATCCTTTGTTGAAGATGTATACAACATGCAAGAGCAACTCCAATGGAGGTTTCTTGTGAAACCCAAATGCTTGTTTGCTTGCTTTGGAAGACTTGAATTCTAGAGTGCTTGTCAAGAGGAGTGAAGATGAAAAATGAGCCAAGAAGAGATCAAAATGAGGATGAAAACCCTTACTTATACATGCTAAACCCTAATTTTCTCAAAAATGACTCATGATAGGCCGACCTTAGGGTTTTGGGGCCAAATTCCTGCAAGTTTCATGTTTTGATTTTGAATTTTATGCCTAAAAGGACTACGTCCCCAAAAGTGGCAACCTAGTCCACTTGGGAAAATCCAAGTGGTGGTCAGGGATTTATCGATGATTAATAATGTTTATTAGCCTTGCCTCGGGAAACACACTTTAATTGGGCCTAAAAGTACATTAAGGGGACAAAATTAGCATTGAAAAAGGTCAATTAGGGGTGATAAGCCTAGATAAGGGTGAAATCACAACACTTTACAACGCTATGTCATAAGGCTTAGGGAGGTGTAAGAAGGCTTTATTTAGGTGAATTATGTTGAAAGGTTCTTAGAAAAGTGAGGAAATGCATTACAACACTTCACAACACCTGTAGGGTGATACATTTGCAAAATGTTAGTATATTGACAAACCCTTTCATGGAAGTCAAAAAAACATAACAAATCAAACACCCCTATGAAATATTACCTGATGTTAAATATGCTAAATGAACTAATTGAAAGCATAAACAACATGGTGCATACGTATTCAATAGTGGATCGGTGCACCCTTGGTATGTAAAGGAGCGCTTTCCCAATCCTAGATAAGCTTAGATGATGATAGTGGAAATGAGATGCAAAATGATGATCAACTCCAAAATGCCTATAGTAAAAGTGCTCAAATTGTAAATGTAAAATGAGAAGAAAAGCCTTGAATTTGTAGATAAGATTGAGAGAAGGCGAGGCAAAGTGGAGGAATGTGGGACTAATCTTAAACCAATGGATTCATGCCACTTGTCAAAATGTGAGAGGATGAAGGGTGAGCACATTTTGGTCTTTGTGTAAGTAAATGCTTACTAGGTGAGTTTGAAATTTGAAAAATAGCATTAAATGCATATGGTTGATAGATTTGGGGGGAAATTTGTTTGGACAAAAAAGTCAAACAAATGGAGTTAATGAGGGAATATTCCTTGGGAATATACTTTGTGAGGAAAATTGAGATTTAATAAATCAAAATAAGTGATTTATTGTACAAGTGGAAAAAGCTAGAGGATGGGACATGGATTAGACTTAGTTTTAATCATGGATTTGATTAATTAAGCTGATGTTAGGTGATTGTGACATTCAACTTAAATTTTTTTGATTTATTTAAAATTGAATGAGCAGATAAAGAATATTTAGAGATTTAATTAAACATTTGGATATATTTAATTAATGCAGGAACTTTAGGAGATTAATAAATAATTTGATTTATTTAATTAAGGAGATAACCTTAGTGAATTAATTAAATTGATTTATTTAATTAATAGAGGAAATGATGTTAATTGAAGCATGATTAGATGCATGATGTTAATTAGGATTATCTTCATGTCTACATTTTTCCCCTCTTTGAAGCAATGTACTTGTCTCATTGATTCAAAGAATGATGTTGCCGACATAAAAAAATTTTAAAAATCTGTTTATTTCATATGCCCCAGTGGAAAGAAGTATGTTGGTACATTTCCCCCTTGAGAGATTGAGCGAAAAGTTCAATTTGAGGTCAATTTCCCAATAAAGAGGTTCAAAATGGATGCATGGATGGCTAGACTAATAGATCTATATGATAATGATGATGTAAATGAGATGTTTGTAAGATGCTTAGAATAACAAATCTATATTATTTTAAACAACTTAAATGATTATGCAATGCATGTGAGATGGATGAGATGGATGATATTGTCCTATGATGATATGATATGATTATGCAAGATGAGACTGTGGATGCAGGGTGGATGCATTGATGAAATGATACTTATGTTAGCGTGAAAGAGGATAAAAGAATGAGAGGGATCAACCCTTGTATCCAAGAAGATGCAGAAGTCCAATAAGTTTATTAGTCATCAAGACTTTATTAGATATGATAATGAATGATGATGTTGATGTATTTCTTATCCAAGGATGGGAGAGATAAAGAGCATAACTTTCCTTATGTTTGATAACACACCTAGGTACGATGCATCAAGGTATAAAGAACCAAGATGGTGTTGCACCTAGTGTTATGGACTTTGAATCAACATCTCAGACCAAGACATAGAAAAGAAATCCCTCCTATGTGGTCAACAAGACACCTAAAATAGCCTCCCTACAAACAAAACAAAGCATGCATGGAAAAGTTATTTTACAAGGATATCCAACAAGAATAGTAGATAAAAAGATAATGACTATTGCCCCATTCCTTTCTCTCTAAACATTTTTGATTAGGCATCCTTGAGAGGTCATTGGAATGAAAGCAAAATAAGATAATTCAAAAAGACCAGATAAAGTAAATAAACAAGCTATTGTTCTTTATACTGCTAGCCAAGACTAAACTATGGTGATGCCTGATGTTGATGTCCATTGTAGGAAGGATGCATCCTAGGACATGTTGTGATCAGGTGATGATGAGATTTGATTGGATGATAAGATATTGATACTCCGATTTGATCAACTTGCTTGCTTATTGACCTAGACTTGAAACTTCGACGATTAGGTGTTCACTTTTTGAACCTGCTAGACTTGCGTCTGACTGACTTACAAAAGGTTGAAGACAACGATTGATTTATTATGAATGATGATTATTGCAGGTGAAAGAGAGATTAGACGGGTACACCATTTTGGATTTTTTTATATATTTGGATTTTTTTGGTGTTTTTGAAATGTTTTGAGGGTGTTTTTGGGATTTTGAGCTTTTCAATTTTTTTGGTATTTTTGAGATTTTTTTATTTTTTTGGGTTTTTGAGATCTATAACCAAGAGACTAACCTAAAGACCTATCCTAGGGGTCTCGGGAGCTGATCAACAGATTATCCTTGCCTATGTTATATACACAAAGACCACGTAGTTTGACTGACAATAGACTTGATTACCGATGAGATAGATGGGCAAACAAATTGCCATTTTAATTGCAATGGATGCCTAAAGGATTGACCTAAAATGTCTCAAGGGATGATCAAAGATCAACCTTACCTACGTTCCAGCTCAGAGATGACTTAGTTCAGTTGGATGACCCTATTTTTTATTTTTCAAATTTTTTGACATGTTTTTTATTTTGATATGATTTGGATGTTTTTGGATTTTTTTATTTTTTAATTTTTTGAATGTTTTTAGATTTTTTATTTTAAGGAAGATCACAAGAATATACAAGAATCTGATCTAATGCAGGTACAGGAACATGCACCTAGCGTGATGTGATAGACTCCTTCGATAAAGGCAGGACAAACTGACCTTGGGAGTGTGCCAAGTAGTATTAGGGTAGATCATGATACAAACACGAAATCAACCTATGATACAGATGCGGATGGATGGATGGAAGGATAAATGGAATGTAATGGATAATTCATGAAGATCCTAGTGGATGGAGAGTGCTTTATTTAAGCTTGGCACCTGTTTGCCAAGTTTTCACCAAGGTATTTGTCCAAAGTGCCACCGAAGTGGTTTTCACTAGAGGATGATTTTTTTCTTTACTATTTTCAATCCTTTTTCTGATTTTTTTTTTTTGGATTTTTATTTTTTTATTTTTTTTTGTTGTCACCAAGACACCTATTTACTAGGTTTTCATCTGGGTGAGCGTTTTTTAAGGACATTTTTTTATTTTTTTGTATTTCTGGTTCTATACCTTAAATGATTTTAGGCATAAAACTTTTTGAGATGGGAGTTGTTCATGGGCTCATACAGAGGTTCCCCTTTTGGTGTTGATAGCCGGTAGGCTCCTGATTTATAGCTTTCCATGATAATGAAAGGTCCCAACCAGCTGGGCTCAAGCTTACCTTTTCTTTCTAGATTTGGCTCATTCTTCTAATTCTCCTTTAGTACAAGCTCACTAACTTGAAAGGTCTTCCTCCTTATCTTCTTGTTATAACTCCACTTGAGTTAGTTCTAATACACCTATAGGTGGTTTAGGGAATCCATGCACCATTCGTCTAGTATTTCTATCTCATTTAGCTGTGATACCTGGTATTCCTCATCTCTGATGATATTTTTTAGTGATATCCTCAAGGATGGGAGCTTGATCTCAATAGGGAGGATGGATTCTGATTCATAGACCAGGGAGAATGGGGTTGCACCTATGGGTGTGCAGATGTTGGTACGGTAGGCCCATAAAGCAGGGTTTAGCTACATATGCCAGTCATGACTAGCGTCATTGACTATTTTCTTAAGGATTTTCAAGAATGTTTTATTAGTGGCTTCTGCTTGGCCATTGCCTTGGGGGTAATATGGAGTGGAAAAGTGATGTTGGATTTTGAATTTTTGGCAAAGGTCATGGACATCATGATTTTTGGACGGTGTCCCATTATCATAAATAATGGCTTGAGGGACACCATATCGGTATATAAGGTAGTTTAGGATGAACTTTGATATCTACTTTCTAGTTATTTAGGTCATGGGAATGGCTTTGACCCACTTTGTAAAGTACTTTGTGGTGGTGATGATGAATTTTTGGTCGTTGGATGAGGTGGGGGTGATTTTACCGATGAGATCGAGCCCCCACTATGAAAAGGTCCACGGTGTAACAATAGGATGAATCTCTTGAGCTAGTGTATGGATAAGGTCTTCATGTTGTTGGCACTATAAGATTTTTTGACAAATTGATGCGCTTCTCTTTCCATCGTGGGCCAATAGTAACCTATCCTAAGAAATTTCTTAGCTAGAGTTATACCGCTCGAGTGTGAACCACAAATTTCTATGTCAACCATTGGGATCAAATTAATGATCATTTGAGTGGATTTCCTATATAAAAAAAAAAATAAATCCTTATTTCCCATAAGCAAGTTAAGAATTCATTTTATCAACTCAAGCATTCAAGAGTTAAGCATTCCAAGACTTCACAAGGTCATCTAGAGAGCATTCAAGGGTAGAATTATTCATCAATTGTTGTAGAAATTAATAATCCCTCATCATGTCTATAATATCAAGCATCAATAATGTTATTGAGCTAGTGTTGTGATGTAGCATTAAAGATCCAAGATCAAGCATTGTTCTACATCTATTATCAAGATCAAGATCTATATCCTTCATTGCCATTTCATGTTGAGTTACAAATTTACAAGACATCATTCAAGGTATTATGGTCCATGATTCATGTTCTTTGTTTCATATTTCATGTCTTCATTTCATTGTCTCATCATTTGGATTAATTACATACAAGGGGTTTGACCAAGGAAAACTCCTATTCACTAACAATCAACAAGTTTTCTCCTCTTTACATGTGTGATTGCAGATCTAGGTTTCTTAAAGGTTGAAAGATCATTTAAGATTAGGTTACAAGCTTGTTGGAGCTATCTCCCCATTTTCAAGGTTATAATCTTCACTAAAAATCCACCTACAACCTTGAAATCAAAGTTTTGGATCTGGAAACCTAGACAAGCGAAAAGAGCAGATATTGAACACCAGATCTAGATCTTGAAGTTCCAAAAAATCCAAACTAGAATCATTCACCATAAGTGGCAATTGAGTCCCAATTTAGGTATATTTCAGAAATTTTTATAGATTAAGATACCCTTTTGTCCAAAACCTACTCCTATGCAAAAATCCAAAACTGGGACTAATTCACCTAGAATGGTGAATGAGTCCCAATAGGCCAAAATTTTAGGATTTGTAGAATTTTAGGTCTTCATTCAAACTTCTATCAATTTACAGGTACACACTTATGTTCTTACAACTTTTTGTTATATTTTATATGCATTTCTAGGTCATTTAATTCAAGTTTGCATCATATTAGAGTTTTGTATTTTATCTCGCATTTCATTGTCTTTTTCAATTCATCACATGGTGGTGAACCCCTTATTATTCTACTACCATGCCCTAAGATAGCCCTATTGTAAGATAAATTTCCTTTTTACATTAACATCTCTAGGGTTATCCTTGAATGGATTAGCTTGAAAGTTGGTGTGATAACACTTAATAATAATAACCCTTCACCCCCATTTTTCCATGGTTCCAAGGGTAATCATGTGATTCTATTTATTTAGTGTCGGTTGTAAAGTTCATATTTAGGATTTTTCCAAGTTGATCAGCAATAGTAAATCAGATCATGATCTTCAACAACTAAGTCATTTAAGCTTTCATTTACATAAACTAGTTAGAATTTTTAAGAGCAACAAAAAAACCATGCTTTTGACTAGAGCATGGAACTAGAAAACAAAGACCAATAGTAAGAAACAGAGGTTGCTAAAACAAAGTAACCCAACACACAACACCTCCCTACAAAAGTAGGTAAAAACTAGCATAAGCCAATAGCTTACACACCAAATAGAGGGCAGCTACCCCCAATCAACAACTCTAGAACTTATAAACTAAAATCAAAATAAAACAAAGGGAGAAGGGCCTCCTTTTCTATAAAACACCCACCTTATCAACAATCCCAAACTCTACCTCTAAAGGAGCACAATCTACCTAAAATGGATCTGCAAAGAAAAAAGATAGCAAGAGGAAAGATCCTCCCATCAACCCACCAGAACACACCTCCACCTCAATAGGAGAATCAAAAAAAGCAAGTTGCAACTTGGAGAAATAGAACCATCAAAAGGGACAAGAATAGCTCCCTTAAGCACTATGAGAAACAAAACTTCCGAGAAGGGCAAGGAAAATACCCCAACCAAACGAAACAAGGGAGGGGTAGCCCCTACCCACAAGAGAAATTCCATTAAAAACAACATTGTATCATGAAAAGGAATACCATCATTACACAAAATGCTGAAATTAGCAAGAAAAGACATAGTAAGAGAGAAATTATCTAGGAAATGAACTTGGACCAACAAAGCACCAATAGCTAAGATTATAGTAGTTCCAAAAAAATATAAATGGCTCTACAAACCTTCCAAGAAACCAAAGAAGTCCCCAAACAAACCTTCTTCAAGAGCCAAAACAAAGGGCTTAGTACTTCCACAACAGTAACTACTACAAAAGAGAGTAACCCCAAGTAGAGATAAAGGCCACCAAGATCTCACATGTAATTCCAGGTTCCCAAGAACATTAGCAACCATCACACAAATAGGGTAGCCAACACAAAAATTCACAAGGGAGAAAATATCTTCCAATACCAACATATAAAACCATGCGCACTAAACCCACCCCTGAAGAAGCTTCCAAAAACCACACCAAGAAGACTGAGTGAGCATGAGACACACTACAGTCACCAGCGAAATGGGAAAACCTCCCACAAAGCTCCAACTCCTACCGAATGCCCCACCTAGGGAAGCAACACAACATAAAAGACCATGCAAATCCCCAGACATGAAGAGCTGAAGAGAGAAAGGTATATCCCCATCCTCAAGATTACCAATGCCCTCCTCCATAGTTTTCAACCTAGAGCCCCACTTTGAATTTTTCTTAAAGCTATGAAACACTCACAAGAAAGCCACATCTTCAAAGATATTAGCAAGAAGGAGTAGAACTCTACAACCAAAATGATAGTAGTCAACAACAATGAATCATTGCAACACACATTAAGGAAGAGGAGAAGAGCATGGGTGTTGGAGTAGAATAACCCAACATCCATTGCGACACCAAAATATTCAACATGGAGGCAAAGTAACAACCCCAAAAAAAGAGGTAGGACAAGCACTACAAGCATAAGGTGAAGAGGTAGGCTCGAGACACAAACACCAAAGGTGAGTAGGAGAAAGAATAGGGAAAGATTCCAAATGCAAATGGCATCCAAGAAAGAAACCTTGGCAAGAATGGATACCACCGTGGATAGAAGATGTCAAACCAGAAAGTCCCCAAACAACCAATAGGCCTGGAAATGAATAGGAATCTTACCACAAGTATAGATCAATTACCACTAAACCTATGTTGTCTGAGAAAAAAAGGACGAACTCAACAACTAGTTGCTTAAATGCAGCTGAACCACCACTTAAAGGGCACAAAGGAAACCCAAAATACAACCCCTCACACTTAGAGGCCTGAAGCAATGACACAACCCATCATCTTCAGGTATGAATTAGTGCTCCCGTCACCCTCATCCTCTGGATTTTTCAAAAAACTTTGTCTACTCACTCTCCCGCTCACACTCTCGCTCACACCCATTTATTTGTAAACATAGTTTATCCTTATTAAAAAATATATATATTTGAAGAGTGGGGAAAGAAAATTCCCACAATGTTTTTTTTTAATTCATTCCCATAGGTAAAGTTTAGGTTTGCATGCTAAATCTCTTATGCACTCATAAAAATTGGTTCTATGAATGCAAATTTACTGATCTAAACTAGGCTAAAACATAATTAGTTTTCAAGATTTGAAACATTGTTTGGTTAAACTCTAAAAACCAAATATTTAAGCAAACTAGTTTTTGGCATATTGATCGTAATTATACCATCATCAAAAGACAACTTAATATTTATTTAAACTCAATTACTTCAACATTTGTTGATACTAATCTCAAATCATTCACCTAAATTAATTGTTAGTTAGCTATCCTATTTGATTCAGAAAGGTTTATTTCTTCATTAAGAGTTGAGTATGAATAGCCATAATTTTACTAGAAAGGAAAGTAAATATGTATAGAAGTGTAAATTTTTTTAGCAAATAATGAAAATTTATTCTTTGAAAGAAATCAATTCAG
This sequence comes from Sequoiadendron giganteum, assembly GCA_007115665.2. Lineage (NCBI taxonomy): Eukaryota > Viridiplantae > Streptophyta > Pinopsida > Cupressales > Cupressaceae > Sequoiadendron > Sequoiadendron giganteum. The sequence goes on from CM021104.1 coordinate 602,777,412, forward strand.
GCCATGTGAGAAGACATTTCAACACTATTTATGAGACACTCAATTTATTTAACTATGAAAGTAGAACAATTTTATTTAAAATGACTCAAGTTTCAAATAGAAAACTCGTTACTCATGAAATCAATATCATAATGGTGTAAGGTTCAAACATAAAAAAAAACTTTTAAATTGATCTTTCTACAAACATGAGCATACTCCCATACTCTCCCTATCTTATAGAGAAACCCTTTGTCAGGAGCACAATTTCTATCCTCTCTACATTTACAAAATTTATCTAGTGCACATACATCTCTAAATTCCTCTGCACCTTTTTCTCAGATTCCAAACAAGCCATCTATTAAATCATTAGAAAACACTCCCTCTGAATCAAACTTATCTTTCACATTCAAAGATCCTTCTAAATTCACTGCCCATTTTTCCAATCCTCCAAACCTTTCCCAATGTAGTCCTCCTCAATACTTCTCGATAACCATCTATTCGATCTCTTGATACACATCTTCATTCCACTTGGGCATACCAGCTTCCCTTGGTCGATAGGTTACAAGCTTCATCGTCACCTAAGCCCTATGATCCTTTATTTCCACTTATTTTTTAGCATATTTCTTATCATGTTCTTATGGTACATGATTTATTATTGTTGCTATTCTTCCTAGGTTCCACATTTATGATTTCTATCTATTTTAATATTTCCATGTCATACTCATTATGATATATTCATATACTTATAAAAGTATTCCAATCTTATATCTTCATCATCCTTAGCATGCTTATGAACTTACATATGTATTTTTATTACCATGCTCATATCTTAAGACCCTTTTCATGGTCATACCTTTTACATCTATCCTTGTTATTTAAATTTTCCTTCACTAGGCCCACTATCGGGGAGACTCGTTGTTTACCCTTATTATGTGCGCATTCACAATTGTACTTTTCCCATGTCCCTACATGATTATCTTATTTATGCTATATTTTATAATTTTTATATCCCTCATGTTCGTTATATATTTAGGTGTCTTCTTATGGAACTAATTGGAGAAGAAATTTGTCCAACTAATGTTTCTTGTGTGACTTTTTATTTAAGAAATGGATAAATGTACCACCACCACAATATAGTATAGATTTACAAATGTTTTTCACTTTATTAGAGTCCTTTTAATATTCACATATTGAAATATTTACCAATTTTTCTATCAAGTAGAGTCTATTATGGATCTCCTCCTTATTTTAATTACATATTATGTTATTTCTTGTTTAATCAAGACGAATTTTGTGCACTTTTTGATATGTGAAATATACTACTCATTGCACACTTTTCATATTTTTTATGGTTTTGATTGAGTTCGCATTATGTAGACTTCAAGAATGAATTATATAGTTTAGGTGTTTGAAAAATATTTGGTTTTAATTTTAATGGTTCATTTTACTTTACTATGAATTTATGTAGTTGTTCACATGCACATCAAAGTTAGGGAGAATGTAATTTTGGAAAGTATATACATATAGAATTTTCCCCTACATTTTTAGTCCCAAATGAATTAGAATATCATTTATGCAATAACATGTTTTCAAGTGGCATATTCTTCAATAAATTTTTCTCATAAAATCACATCATCACTCATCTCCAAAGATTGATCATTATTGCTAGATCACCCAACTACCATCCTAGATTATATTCATAAGTGATGAATTAATCTAGGTTATTTTTGTAGTTTCAGATTTGAGCCTACAAGATTTTAAAATAAAATAAAAAATTAAATATACACCTAGTGGATATTTTTACTATTAATTATGATTGATCTAGTGTAAATTTGTGTTTATTTGTCTGCTACATTGTTGTATTCAAATGCATTCCTTTTTCCACACAAAATCATGATATATTAACCTAGGACATGCAAAAGGAGACAAAAGAATAATCAGATAACATTTATTTAAAAGCATTCCATCATCTAATTCACATTACAAAGTGTGATTTCTTATTAGAAATCCTTGTTCCAAATATATTAAGTTGGTCCAATAAGGGGTCCAACTATGGAGATAATGAGTATCACAATTTAGTAAAGTCTCCAATGTTATTTATAAACATAGTTTGTGCTTATTAAAAATAGATATTTTAAGATTGATGAAAAAAATTTCCAATAATGGCTTTTTTTTGTCATTTCATTCCCATGGGTAAATTTTAGGTTTGCATGCTAAGTCACTCCTACACTAATAAAAATTGGTTCTATGAAAGTAGATTTGATGATCTAAACTAGGCTAAAACACAATTAGTTTTCAAATTTTGAAACATTCTTTGGTTAAACTCTAAAAATGTAGCATTGATGCAAACTAGTTTTTGGCATATAGATCATAATTATACCATCGTCAAAAATCAACTTAATATTTATTTAAACTCAATTAATTAAAAATTTGTTTATACTAATCTCAACTCATACACCTAGTTGTTAGTTAATTATCTTATTTGATTCAGAAAGGTTTATTTCTTCTCTAAGAGTTGAATATGGATAGCCATAATTAAGTTTATATATAAATTATGCGTCCATGAATGCTCGATACAAACCGCCTCCAAAAATGCGTTGCCTTGTCAAACACTCAAAAATTACCACTGGATAAAATTCTTTCAAAATTGGCTTGCCACTCTTCTTCGTCAAATCACGTGTGGAGATAAAAAAAGTCTTACAATGTGATTTGAACGTTATTCACGTCTCCGCATATTTTATCTCCTACAGCATGAAAACTGTCTATGCAGCCAGCAGGGCGCACAATATTGCTACTTAAAATATTGTTTCAATCAGAGTATAAGTGAAATACCTAATCACATAGGTGAATATTAAAATGATCACTTCCAAAACTTAAGTTGAATACTACTTTAAGAAGAAATTTTCATTGAAGGAAAATTTTAACAAATTTTTCAACATTAGTGTGTTAGTCTTAGCATATTATTCCTTGATTTGTACTTTGCTAATGAGAGACATCCACAAGAGAATGTGCTAGTCAAGTGTGTTGTTAATATGAGTTAGGGTTAATTCATATTTATCAAAAGCATGAAAGGTATTTTTTCTATAGACCTTTAATTTAATCAGTTCTTTTAAGAAGACTAGTTCTTTTGCATGAGCTAACTCTCTTTTGTGCCTCTTATTATTTCCCCTCTAGATTTGACTAAAGATTTTTGCCTTCTCTTTGACTTGTTCAACATTAAATATTTATTTGTTTGGTTATATTACTAACCTAAGAATGTCTTTCACCAATCTTTTAATCCAAAGACACATGGACCTAACAATGGAATAACAAGAGAAGAGGTATGTGCCTTGCTTCTTGTAGTTATACTTATGTGTGTTATGTTCATTGAATTCTTTACTTGTTGATTGTTGATTGAATTTAACTACGTGATTTGGTGTTTGATCGTTTATAAATTAATATCTTGTTTTTTCTTGTCTTGTTTTTATTGACTGCATCATATTGTTACCAAGGGTTTTTGTATTCTTTTTTTGTGTTCTTATGAGCAATAAATAATTATATAAATGAATGAATCTAAAAGAATCAAAAGAAATATAGTTCTCATTATTTCATATATTCAACTTTTTTAAGTGTGATCTGATTAACTATTTACAATTTAAAATAAATATCTATATGATTTAAATATAATTTCAACTAATATTTTCTTATTTTTCATTTGGATTTTATATGTTGAAACTATTGAACACATTTCTTATATGATTACAAATATTTGTTTTGTTGTTGAATTTAAAATTAAAAGAAAATATAACCTAATATATATAATTGCACAAAATAATACCTTTTAACTATCCTAATCCATAATTTTGTTACAAAATATCATTGATATAGGAAAGATGGACTTTTAAAATCTATTTTATAGATTCTACTCTAATACTTCCAAAACAATTAAACTAAGAATCAATAGTAATAAATAAATGACAGCTAACATTTAGAAATGGTTATATTCTTTATCATGTTGTAGTAATCCTCGTGGGACTATATTTTCTCTATTCTCCTCTTTTCTTTAGCATAGAGTACTTTGAATTGTGGAAGAAGGGTAGATGGTAGGAAACTAAGCTTAGGGAATTAGTTATGGTATGTTGTGGAAGTATTTATGGAAGCTTCTAAACCTTAAAGATGATAAGTTCCTGCTAAAATACAAGGTTAATTTAATAGTCTATGGAATTTATCTTTGACACCTAAAAATGGACTTGATATCACACTCGAGTAGTTGTGGGAATAGGGAGGAAGTGAAACTCAAAAAGAAGGAAAGGATTAATAGTTAAAGACCAAATAATCATAATCGTATTTGTGATTGAGGGGAGAACTAAGGAGGAATAAATTGGAGGTACTAATCAAGTCTAAATTATACTCACTAACATGAGAATATATGGAAAATCAATAGTAAAAATTGAAGTCTTTATGTGCTAAACAAGAATAATAGTGTCACCTCTCTTCTCAAGATATATCATCCATTTTACTAAGGTTGGTCATTGTAATGTGAAAAAATATTAGGGAAAAGGAAATGAAATATTCCTTGAGAACCAAATTCCTACACTAACATTGGGATGAATCAAATAGTTTTACTATGTTGTCTGATAAATCCTTTTACAATTATTATAACTCAAAAATAAAATATTTTTTTAATTTTTTGATACAATATCTCCAATTATAGAGGATTATTTCAAAAATATCATTTTTAATAGAAATTAAAACTAAGTAACAATAGAAATGGAATGTACAACCTATGAATATGCTTTTGTGACTTTTTCAAAGTGTCAGTCAAGGACACTAATGCATAGCATTGAATTCCTTATGTTACACTTTTTTCCTGTGTAGATGGACTGAAAGAATAAAATGTTTAGTATTCTACACATGCACAAACATAAAATATATCTTGAGGGTATTCAGTATAAAAAGAGAAAAAATAACCAAAAAAAATAAAATACATTATAAAATACCAATTATAAATTTTGAAAGGAAACAAATTGAATGCAAGAGATATCACCAAAAGTACAAGCATCTATGAAACTAACCAAAATAATTGTGCACATAGATAAAGAAGTATTTGTTTGGGGGGTTGGCTATTTAGGGGCTTTCCTTCATCAAACCCTAATTTTGGTGTTTCCACCTCCATAGACAATCATGATTGATTTCATAAAAGATTCAATATAAAAGAAATATTTTTAACAACGAGGAGACAAAAATAAGATATCCCTCACCAAGAAGTTGTAAAAAAACTCCAAAGTTTATTTTATAGTTATAATATTGATGACTTACTCAATCCCACAATGAAGAATTGGCATGCAAGGTGCCGAGAAAGTGTTGTTGCTTCAAGAGACTAAAAAGGTTGAATGGTTGCAAAGACAAATACCAGAGTGTAGTGTGAGTGTTCAAGAGAGAGAGAATAAAAGAGATAAAACCCAAGATCATAAAACAAATTCTAGATAGGAGAATGGTTTCAAAATTTTCTATTTATAATATTTTATATCATGAGCTAAATAGAAGGATGTTATTTAGTGTGAAATTGTATGTTATAAAATTTCCTACACTACAGTCACCCAAGTGACCCTATAACTTTTATCCTAGAGTAATTTATGAAACCCTAGAATCTCTTGAGTGACCATAGGATAAATTGGTTAATCCTAGAGTCAAAGGTATAAAAAATTTAATTTAAAGGAAGAAAGTGAATGCATAAGTTATGCATGCATTATGAAAGCAGGATTAAGATATGAGGAAGGGTGCTTAGGATATGAGGGAGCTTCCATTAAATTATAAAAGGTAGAGGTATTTATTCATTTCATGTGGGTTGTGAGTTAAACCATTATATTATCGTTAGACTATCTTGTATACTTATGTAATTTCAAACAATTACATATTTACCTCCTAATGCATGAAAATACAGATGGATGGTAGGTGTAATTCCCAAAAGAGGATTTTAGTACCTATAGTAACCCATAGGAATTGAATCTTGTATGTAGCCAAGAATTAAGGTACACCAAGCTACTAAGAGGAACAAAGAGAAAAATGTTTAGATTTAAATTTTGACTAATTAGCCAAAAGGACCAATGCATTTTTATTGAAAAATAAATACATAGTTTAGAAAAGGAAATGAACAATATCCCCTTAATAAATAATTATGTGCATCAATTCATCCTCTAAAATAAACTTAGGAGTACTTTATATATTAGATTGGGTGAGTGGTTAACCTTAATTACATCATAAGTATAGGCACATGTATATCCAATTCCTTATTATAGAATCCTTCAAATATGGACATATATAATGATATATAGCTGAACCAAAAGGTAACCTCAAAGGGACTAGGTCACCATTGTTGGAGACCTAGTCCATTTATGAGTTTTTAAGAATCTGGAAGTGGATGTTGGAGCCTTTGGTTTGCACTATATTTCCCTATATGTGTTTGGTTCAGGTTCGGCTTAAAATGGGTTGAAAGGGGTCTCCAAGCTTGAACTAGGGCTTTGTTGACTTGAATCCTCGTGATGAGTTGAGGGAACCTTCCTAACACCTTTCTTCTTCATGCACCTGCATACAAAACACTACAAATCACATGCACAAAGAAGAGACAAGGGTTAGGGTTAGAGATTAGGGATTTACCTTAGTCAAACCCAATTTTGATAATCAAATCTAAATGTAATGTAATGAAAGGAATAGAACATTGAATGACAAAGAAAATACACACTCTTACCAAATTCTTTGTTAAAGATGTCTGGAATATTCAAGAGCAACACCAATGGAGGTTGCTTGTGAAACCCTAATGCTCTTTTGCTTGCTTTGGAAGACTTGAATGTTAGAGTGCTTGTCAAGACAAGTGAAGGTGAAAAATGAGGATGAAAACCCTTACTTATATATGCTAAACCCTAATTTTCTCAAAAATGACTCATGATAGGCCAACCTTAGGGTTAAGGGGGCAAATTCCCGCAAGTTTAATGTTTTAGTTTTGAATTTTATGCCTAAAAGGACTAGGTCGTCCAAAGTGGTGACCTAGTCCACTTACGAAAATCCAAGTGGTGGTTAGGAATTTAATGATGATTAATGATGTTTATTAGCTTTGCCTCCCAAAACACACTTTAATCGGGCCTAAAAGTACATTAAGGGGACAAGATTAGCATTGAAAATGGTTAATTAGGGGTGATAGGCCTAGATAAGTGTGAAAATGCATCACAAAACTTTACAACACTATGTCATAAGGCTTAGGGAGGTGTAAGAAGGTTTTATGTAGGTGAATTATATTGAAAGGGTCTTAGAAAAGTGAGGAAATGCATTACAACACTTCATAACACCTTAGTAAAACTTCGATAAATTATTGTTAAATTGCAAGTTTATAAGACTGAATCAAGGTAAAACAAGGAAAAATCCAATGGAAAAGGCCAAAATGAGTGAAAAAGTGCCAAGGTATACACTTTTTTGTGACACATTTAGCCCCCACTTTAGTGAGAGTATGAGCGTTATTCATAATCACACTAAACTAGTTGAATCATGCATGTCGAGCGGGATATAATGCACTCATGCTAGTAATGTGAGATGACTCATGATCAAGAGGGATGATCAAGCCCCTAGGATCAAGATCTCATGGAAAACTAAACATAAGTATAACATATCACACAAGGAGTGATTTGAAAGGGTGGAGGGAGAGAAAAAGTCAGATCAAGCTTCGACTGTCTGTCAATCTAATTGTGGATCAAATCTAGGTTGTTTGTTTGAAAGAGAACGATGTACTCACTCTGGGCCGACAAGACTTTGGGTTTTTTCGTCGGGTGAGAATATCAAAAGGTGGTGAGATACATACCCACAGGTTGTATGCACTCACACACAAAAAGGTGGCTATGGGGAAGTCGTGCCACTAGTTGGGCTTCACGCTCAACCATACCAAAGTTGTACTCCCTAAAAAATTTGATAAGGCACCACAAGGATAGGGGTGCGATTCCTGAGACAAGAAAATCCTTGGATGTTAACTCAAGAACAAGGGTAAGATGGCACCACATGCATTTAAGTTGTGTTATGCAAGGTGCAAAAGTGTAAAATGCAAAAAGGTAAAATGTAAAATGGATGTTCAAAGGAGTCTTGTTTAGTTCATGCAAGGTCTTTGACTAAGGGAACATTGTGTGTAATGTCTCCAAGAGAGGACCAATCAAAGAATACGAAATTCACAACTTAGGGGATGCAGTGCGTCATATCAAGCTGCTAAGAGGAATGTAATATGCTAAGATAGGTCAATTTCATGAAGGACATTACACCCAATATCATCCACCAAGTGAGGGACACATCGTATGAAGTGGCAAGGCTACACTAGGAACCAAGGACAAAGGAAAAATGCAAAAATAAATCGTGCTAGGTTATGCCCCCACTTTAAAAGAATTTCTACACACCGTTGTGTGAGAAATTTCTGTAAAGTAGAGAAAGGAAAGAATGAGAAAGGGACATGAGAGCATACTTGGAAAGCCCTATGTCAAGTGATAGGCATCCAAGAAAGGTTAGTATATCACATGCGATTTAACCTAAGACATGTCGTCCACATCTCAAGCTTGCTCTTGTATGTTCATGAGATGTTATCATATAGTCAAAAGATGTAATGTCAAGTGGCATACAAGGACAAGGCTAACAAACCCCTTGCCCCCACTTAGTGCAAGGAAAAGGTGAGCTGAAAAGATGAAGGTATGGATTAGCGGGAGGAATTAGGTGCCCCACAAGAGGGAGAGCACCAAGCTCCATGAGATGGTTGAGGTTTATGATTGGAAGGAGAAGGAGAGGAGGGAGGTAACCCTAAATCTCTCTTCAAAGAGTAGAATTTATCAAGTGGCATCATGTGTAGGCAGGAGACGGTGGTTGATACCATAATAGTCTTCTACGTTAGATGAAGGGTTTATCTACTTTTGAGAAGGATTGGTTGTTGTAGAAGAACACCAATCCTTGTGAGTGTTATGCATGGGCCCTCCATGAGGGATGGGAGTTAAATATCCCAATCACCACCATGAGGTAATGGTATTGATGCGGAACCAAGTTGAGCATGTGAAGCATAGGGTGGTTTTGGTTGAGGATGTGAGATTTCACACTCTCCTTTAGAGGGAGGCGTAAGACCCCAAGCGATATTAGAACTTGTATGTGAAAATAAATTGTTTGACTCTTTGGACCAAGAGGGTGAGATGGTGGAGTTTGTATTGGAAGGAGGGATAGAATCTAATGACCCCCAATGATCACGAAAGAGTTTTGTTGTAGGTGAAGGGGTAGCATCAACTTGGATAAGTTTAGATCTAGGAGTGAAAGGAGTTGGGGAGTTGGGAATGTTGGGATGAGTTGATTCATAGCTTTGGGCATCTGCATCAATCATGTATATCTTGTTATGGTATTCAAATTTCAAAGTGTGGTGAAGGGTAGATGGGACTCCTTTCATAGCATAAATCTAGGGTCTCCCAAGGATAAGATGGTATAGAAGGGGTCCTTGCATGATATGAATAGGAGTAGGAAACACTACCGGTCTGACCTTAATACATAATTTTATCATCCCTAGTGGTTGCCTATTAACATTATCAAAGCCACGAATATGAACATCATTAGGTTGAATGAGAGTTTTTTCCATGCCAAGATTGTGAAGGAGATCCATGCTACAAAGATTAATTTTTGATCCATTGTCTATGAGAGTGTTCTTGACTGGAGTTTCATTAATGATCACGTTTATCATCAAGTGATCATTCTTGTGTTGAATCTCAAGTGAGGGCAACTCATGTTTAGAGAAGATGATGTCGGATAGGGTTACTAGCATGGGACGAGAGGGGGTTTGAGATTGTTTGATTTTATTTAAGATTCAATCTCTTCCTTCTATATTTGTGTCATTTTGTGAAAGAGAAATTGGACTATAGGTGAGAGTTGAATAAGCTCCAATGCAGATATATCAGCAAGAGTCTTTTTAAGGTCTTCATCATGAGGGACTCTAATGTGAGAAAAGGGAAATGGCTTAGGAATGGTGGGTGATACCCTAGGTGTTTGAGTCACTAAGTTACAACTTAGTGGTTGTGAAACATTGTTATGAGGAGATGGCATCATGGATTTCAAAATATCTCTTAGTTTTTTATGTGACTCACTAATGGGAGGAGACTTAGAAGGCTCACTAATTAAAGGAGATCCCACTTGTGTGGTCATAACCTCAAAAATATTGTCTTGATTTGCATGATGTGTTGGTGAAGGGTATTCTAATGTAACTTGATTATCTTTTCCTAGGGAAGTTTTTTGTGTTTGAAGGATAGGTTTCAAGGTTCACATGTTCTTGCACCATGATATTTTCCCTAGCAGGAGAGTTTTTAGAAGAACGACAAGATGAATATTCTTCACATACAAACGTTGGTTCTTTTAAAGGGACTCCATCGCAAGTAGGAAAATGATTAATAGTTTAAGTGTCATGGTTAATAAGGGGTTCCCTAGAAGGAGGGGGACAACTAAGACACTCATTAATTTGATCAATTGTATCTTCTATCGACAAAGTATCATCTTCACACCTTGGAGATATACTAGGAGGACAAATGTTATTGTCATGATTCCTTATGGTAACATTGTCCTGTGTGTTAATAGAGATAAGAGGAGATAAACAACTAGAATTCTATAAACTCTCATTACTTGGTTCTTCTAACACCAAAATCTCTGCATCACCAAGAGGAGAGAGATTAGGGGAAGAACTAATATGAGTGTTTGGAATGTCCAAGGTTGTATTATCTATCACAAAATTGCTCTCATAGGGAGGGGGTAAGGAATTTTTCTTAGCATATCTAGATATATAAGACACTAACATTGTTTGAGAAAACATTAAAAAGCATTTTTAACCATGTCATGTAGTGTTTTAGCAAAATGAAAAATGTATATGCAAAAATATAGAACATTTATATCCAATGTATGCTAATTTTCAAAAATGTAGGCATTAGATATATGAAAGAAATAAAAGTACTTTTTGCAGACTTATGCATAGTTTTGTGAATGTAAATAGTGTATAAGCAAAAGTGAAAAGTACTTTAATGAAGATTATGCACATTTTTAGAAATGTAAACATTTTGCAAATCTAATTATGAAGGTCTATCAAACATGACTACCCTAAAAGGATCATTTTGAGTGAGAAGCCTAAAACCTATCCTCTCAGACCTTTCTAGACTTTTAGCATATGGTACTAAGAGGTCTGGTAAGCACATAAATAAGGTTTCAGATGCTGTAACAGGTAGTTAAAAATCTAAGCAAGGACTAGGTCGCCCAGAATGGCGAACTAGTCCTAGTTGGGGTTTTTGTCAAATTTTCTAAGTGTTTTGATTGCTTTTTATGTGTTTTAGGCTATGTGATTTATTCCTATGGTGAAAATGTGGATTTTTAGATATTTTAACTGAAAATATAAATGCAAAAATGCATGATAACATGAATTTTTCACTAATGCAGTATTTGATAAACCCTAGGATGTAAACAATGCAAATGCCTAATGCAATGCAAGATTTTTCTAAGATGCAGTGCAAGAATAGAATTTTAACAAGTGTAGGACAATCGGGTTCACCAAAATGAACCACCAAAAAAATATACAAACAAGGGAAAGAGGATTCCCATACTAGGCTCCTAGGGTTTTTCACCCTAAGAGAACTTGGTTTAGGAATGGACACTCTTTCTGCTTTGGTGAGATGGTCTTTGGTGATTGCACTCAAAGGAAGGGGTTGGGTTGATTGATTAGGGTTGTGAATGTGTGTGTCATGTGTGGCTAGAACTGAAAGAGAAATGATACTAATCTAAATGTATGCAAATGTAAATGAATCAAAACTAAACTAATGTAAACTACTCTAAAATGACCTAAATGTATGTTTTTTAGAAAATATCAGAGGGGAAAAGGTGTGTACCTGGATATTGGAAGTAGCAGATGAGGAGTCCCAAAATATTTTAGAATCTATCAAAAATATTTACAGGGACATTCCCGCCAAGTGGGGCGACCTAGTCCTCTTCCCCATAAAATTGTCGAAACAAGTTTCTTCCAAAAGGGTATCTAAATCCACCAAAATCCCCAAAAGGTAACCTCAAAGGGACTATGTCGCCATTTTTGGTGACATAGTGCACTTCTGAGTTTTTGAGAATCTGGAAGTGGATGTTGGAGACTTTGGTTTGCACTCTGGTTCCCAATAGGTGTTTGGTTCAGGTTCAGCTAAAAACGGGTTGAAAGGGGTCTCTAAGCTTGAACTAGGGATTTTTTGACTTGAATTCTCTTGATGATTTGAAGGCACCTTCCTAACACCTTTCTTCTTCACACACCTACATACAAAAACTTGCAAATCACATGCATAGAGAAGAGACAAGGGTTAGGGTTAGAGATTAGGGTTTTTCCTTAGTCAAACCCCATTTTGATAATCAAATCTAAATGAAATATAATGAAAGGAATGGAATATTGAATGAAAAAGAAAATACAAACTCTTACCAAATCCATTGTTGAAGATGTATGCAACATGTAAGAGAAAATCCAACTGAGGTTGCTTGTGAAACCCTAATGCTTGTTTGATTGATTTGGAAGACCTGAATGCTAGAGTGCATGTCAAGAGGAGTGAAGATGAAAAATGAGCCAAGAAGAGATCAAAATAAGGATGAAAACCCTTACTTATACATGCTAAACCCTAATTTTATCGAAAATGACTCATGATAGTGGAAATGAGATGCAAAATGATGATCAACTCCAAAATACCTATAGTAAAACTGCTCAAATTGTAGATGTCAAATGAGAAGAAAAGCCTTGAATTTATAGATAAGATTGAGAGAAGACGAGGAAAAGTGGAGGAATGTGGGACTAATCTTAAACCAATGGATTCATGCCACTTGTCAAAATGTGAGAGGATGAAGGGTGAGCACATTTTGGTCTTTGTGCAAGTAAATGCTTATTAGGTGAGTGAAATTTGAAAAATAGCATTAAATGCATATGGTTGAGAGATTTGGGGGGAGATTTGTTTGGAAAAAAAAGTCAAAAAAATAGAGTTAACGAGGGAATATTCCTTGGGAATATTCTTTATGAGGAAAATGAGATTTAATAAATCAAAATAAGTGATTTATTGTGCAAGTGGAAAAAGCTAGAGGATGGGACATGGATTAGACCTAGTTTTAATCATGGATTTGATTAATTAAGCTGATGTTAGGTGATTGTGACATTCAAATTAAATTTTTGGATTTATTTAAATGAATGAGAAGATAAAGAAAATTTAGAGATTTAATTAAACATTTGGATTTATTTAATTAATGCAGGAACTTTAGGATATTAATAAATAATTTGATTTATTTAATTAAGGAGATAACCTTAGTGAATTAATTAAATTGATTTATTTAATTAATAGAGGAAATGATGTTAATTGAAGCATGATTAGATGCATGATTTTAGTTAGGATTATTTTCATGTCTATATTTTGCCCCTCTTTCAAGCAATGTACTTGTCTCATTGATTCAAAGAATGATGTTGCTGACATTGCAATTAAAAAAAATTTTGATTTTTTCAGATGCCCTAGTGGAAAGAAGTATGTTGGTACATTTCCCCGTTGAGAGATCGAGCGAAAAGTTCAATTTGAGGTCAATTTCATGATAAAGAGCTTCAAAATAGATGTATGTATGGTTAGACAAACAAATCTATATGATAATGATGGTGTAAATGAGATGTTTGTAACATGCTTAGAATAACAAATCTATAATATTTTAAACAACTTAAATGATTATGCAATGAATGTGAGATGGATGAGATGGATGATTTTGTCCTATGATGATATGACATGATTATGCAAGATGAGAGTGTGGATGCAAGGTGGTTGCATTGATGATATGATACTTATGTTAGTGTGAAAGAGGATAGAAGAATGAGAGGGATCAACCCTTGAATCCAAGAAGATGCAAAAGTACAATAAGTTTATTAGTTGTCAAGACTTTATTAGATATGATAATGAATGATGATGATGTATTTCTTATCCAAGGATGGGAGAGATAAAGAGCATAACTTTCCTTATGTTTGATAACACACCTAGGTACGATGCATCAAGGTATAAAGAACCAAGATGTCATTGCACCTAGTGTGATGGAATTTGACTCGACAATCAGATAGGAGTACTCTTGTTCACACCTGACATACAAAACCTTATTCAGAATCTAGTTCAGATATTCTAGACATCTCGAAACAAGACATAGAAAAGCAAGCCTTCCTATGTGGTCAACAAGACACCTAAAACAACCTCCCTACAAACAAAACAAAGCAGGCATGATGAAATAATTTTACAAGGATATCCAATAAGCACAATAGATAAAAAGATAGTGACTATTGCCCCATTCCTTTCTCTCTAAACCTTTTTGATTAGGCATCCTCGAGAGGTCATTGGAATGAAAATAAAATAAGATAAGTCAAAAAGACCAAATAAAGTAAATAAACAAGCTAATGTTCTTCATACCGCTAGCCAAGACTAAACTATGGTGATGCCTGATGTTGATGTCCATTGTAGGAAGGATGCATCCTAGGACATGTTGTGATCAGGTGATGATGATATTTGATTGGATGATAAGATATTGATACTCTGATTTGATCAACTTGCTTGCTTACTGACCTAGACTTGAAACTTTGATGATTAGGTGTTCACTTTTTGAACCTGCTAGACTTGCATCTGACTGACTTACCAAAGGATGAAGACAATGATTGATTTATTATGAATGATGATTATTGCAGGTGAAAGTGAGATCAGATGGGTACACCATTTTGGGTTTTTTCAAATATTTGGATGTTTCTGGTGTTTTTGAAATGTTTTGAGGCTGTTTTTGGGATTTTGAGCTTTTCAATGTTTTTGGTATTTTTGAGATTTTAAATTTTTTTGGGTTTTTGAGATTTATGACCAAGAGACTAACCTAAATACCTATCCTAGGGGTTTCAGGAGCTAATCAATAGATTAGCCTTGCCTATGTTATATACACAAAGACCACGTAGTTCAAACGACAACAAACTTGGTTATCAATGAGATAGATGGGCAAACAGATTGCCATTTTTATTGCAACGGACGCCTAAAGGATTGACCTAAAATGTCTCAGGGGATGATCAAAGATCAACCTTGCCTACATTCAAGCCTAGAGATGACGTAATTCAGTTGGATAACTCTATTTTTTATTTTTCAAATTTTTTGACATGTTTTTGATTTTGATATGATTTGGATGTTTTTTTATTTTTTTATTTTTGTATTTTTTGAATGTTTTTGGATTTTTTATTTTAAGGAAAATCACAAGAATATACATGAATCTGATCTGATGAAGGTATAGGAACATGCCCCTAGCATGATGTGATAGACTACTTCGATAAAGGCAGGACAAATTGACCTTGGGAGTGTGCCAAGTAGTACTAGGATGGATCATGATACAAACACGAATTCAACCTATGATATGGACGCGGATGGATGGATGGAAGGATAAATTGAATGTAATGGATAATTCATGAAGATCCTAGTGGATGGAGAGTGCTTTATTTAAGCTTGGCACCTATTTGCTAGGTTTTCACCAAGGTATTTGTCCAAAGTGCCACCGAAGTGGTTTTCACTAAAGGACTGTTTTTTTCTTTACTATTTTCAATCCATTTTCTTTTCCTTTTTTTGGATTTTTATATTTTTTATATTTTTTTGCTGTCACCAAGATGCCTATTTACTAGGTTTTCATTTTCTCAGGACATTTTTTCAATTTTTTTGTATTTTTGGTTCTATACCTTGAAAGATTTTAGGCATAAAACTTTTTGAGTTTGGAGTTGTTCATGGGCTCCTACAGAGGTTCCACTTTGGGTGTTGATAGTTGGTAGGCTCCTGATTTATAGCTTGCCATGATAATGAAAGGTCCCAACTAGTTGGGCTCAAGCTTACCTTTTCTTTCTAGATTCATCACGTTCTTCTGGTTCTCCTTTAGTACAAGCTCACTGAATTGAAAGGTTTGCCTGTGGATCTTCTTGTTATAACTCCACTTGAGTCAGTTTTGATACACTTGTAGGTGGTTTAGGGAATCCATGTGTCGTTTGTCTAGTAGTTCTACTTCATTTAGTTTTGATACCTAGTATTCCTCATCTGTGATGAGATTTTGTAGTGATATCCTCAGGGATGGGAGCTCGATCTCAATAGGGAGGATGGATTTTGATTCGTAGACTAGGGAGAATGGGGTGGCACCTATGGGTGTGTGAATGCTAGTACGGTAGGCCCATAAAGCAGGGTTTAGCTGCAGATGCTAGTCATGACTAGCATCATTGACTAGCATCAAAAATAATGGCTTGAGGGACACCATATCGGTATATAAAGTAGTTGAGGATGAACTTTAATATCTTCTTTCCAGTTATGTAGGTCATGGGAATGGCTTCGACCCACTTTGTAAAGTACTTTCTGATGGTGATGATGAATTTGTGGGTGTTGGATGAGATGGGGGTGATTTTACCGATGAGATCGAGCCCCCACTGTGAAAAGGGCCACGGTGTTACAAGAGGATGAAGCTCTTGAGTTGGTGCATGGATAAGGTCTCCATGTTGTTGGCATTGTAAGCATTTTTTGACAAATTCATGCACTTCTCTTTCCATCGTGGGCCAATAGTAACCTATCCTGAGCAATTTCTTAGTTAGAGTTATACAGCTTGAGTGTGAACCACAAATTTCTATGTCAGTCATTGGAATAAAATTAATGATCATTTGAGTGTATTTCCTATATAAAAAATATTTTAAATCCTTATTTCACATAAGCAAGATAAGAATTCATGTTATCAAGTCAAGCATTCAAGAGTTAAGCATTGCAACACTTCACAAGGTCATCTAGAGAGCATTCAAGATCATTTTTAAGGCATTCAAGGGTAGAATTCTTCATTAATTATTGTAGAAATTAATGATCTCTCATCATGTCTAGCATATCAAGCATCAAGCATGTTATTGAGCTAGTGTTGTGATGTAGCATTGAAGATCAAAGATCAAGCATTGTTCTACATCTATTATCAAGATCAAGATCTATATCCTTCATCACCATTTCATGTTGAGTTATACATTTACAAGACATCATTCAAGGTATTATGGTCCATGATTCATGTTCTTTGTTTCATATTTCATGCCTTCATTTCATTGTCTCATCATTTGGATTAATTACCTACAAGGGGTTTGACCAAGGAAAACCCCTATTCACTAACAATCAACAAGTTTTCTCCTCTTTACATGTGTGATTGTAGATCTACATTTCTTAAATCTTGAAAGATCATTAACGATTAGGTTAAAATATTGTTGGAGTTGTATCCCCATTTGCAAGGTTATAATCTTCACTAAAAAGCCACCTACAACCCTGAAATCAAAGTTTTGGATCCGAAAACCTAGACAAGCGAAAAGAGCAGATATTGAAGACCAAATCTATATCTTGAAGTTCCAAAAAATAAAAACTAGAATCATTCACCACAAGTGGCAAATGAGTCCCACTATAGATATATTTCAATTTTTTTTATAGATTCAGATACCCTTTTGTCCAAAACCTGCTCCTATGCAAAAATCCAAAACTAGGACTAATTCGCCCAAAATGGTGAATGAGTCCCAATAGGCAAAAATTCTAGGATTTTTTGAATATCAGGTTTTCATTAAAACCTCTACCAATTTATAGGTACACACTTATGATTTTACAACTTTTTGTTATGTTCTATATGCATTTCTAGGTCATTTAATTCAAGTTTGCATCATATTAGAGTTTTGTATTTTATCTCGCATTTCATTGTCTTTTTCAAGTCATTACATGGTGATGAACCCCTTATTATTCTACTTTCACGCCCTAAGATAGCCCTATTGCAAGATCGCTTTCCCTTTTGCATTGACATCTCTAGGGTTATCCTTGAATGGAATAGCTTGAAAGTGGGTGTGATAGCACTTAATAATAATATCCCTTCACCCCCATTTTTCCATGGTTCCAAAGGTAATCATGTGATTCTATTTATTTATTGTCGGTTGTAAAGTTCATATTTAGGTTTTTGCCAAGTTGATCAAGAATAGTAAATCAAATCATAATCTTCAACAACTAAGTCATTTAAGCTTTCATTTACATAAACTAGTAAGAATTTCTAAGAACAAAAAAAAAACCATGCTTTTGACTAGAGCATGGAACAAGAAAGCAAAGACCAATAGTAAGAAACAGGCATTGCTAAAAAAAAGGAACCCAACACACAACACATCCCTACATAAGTAGGTAAAAACTAGCATAAGCCAATAGCTTACACACCAAATATAGGGCAGCTACCCCCAATCAACAACTCTAGAACTTATAATAAAATAAAATAAAAATAAAACAAAGGGAGAAGGGCCTCCTTTTCCACAAAACACCCACCTTATCAACAATCCCAAACTCTACCTCTAAAGGAGAACAGTCTACCTCAAAAGGATCTACAAAGAAAAAAGCTAGCAAGAGGAAAGATCCTCCCATCAACCCACCAGAACACACCTCCACCTCAATAGGAGAATCAAAAAAAGAAAGTTTCAACTTGGAGAAATAGAACCATCAAAAGGGACAAGAATACCTCCCTTAAGCACTATGAGAAACATATATTTCAAGAAGGGCAAGGAAAACACCCCAACCAAACAAAACAAGGCAGGGGCAGCCCCTACCCCCAAGATAAATTCCATTAAAATCAACATTGTATAATGCAAAGTAGTACCATCATCACACCAAATGCTGAAATTAGCAAACAAAGACATAGTAAGAGAGAACTTGTCTAGGAAATGAACTTGGACCAACAAAGCACCAATAGCTAACATTATAGCGATTCCAAAAAAAAAGCAATAGCTCTGCAAACCTTCCAAGAAACCAAAGAAGTCCCCAAAAAACCTTCTTCAAGAGCCAAAACAAAGGGCTTAGTACTTCCACTGCAGTAACTACTACAAAAGAGAGTAACCCCAAGTAGAGATAAAGGCCACAAAGATTTGACAAGTAATTCCAGGTTCCCAAGAACATTAGCAACCATCGCGCAAATAGGGTTGCCAACACCAAAATTCGCAAGGGAGAAAATCTCTTCTAATACCAACATATAAAACCATGAGCACTAAACCCACCCCTGAAGAAGCTTCCAGAACCCACACCAAGAAGACTGAGTGAGCATGAGACACACTACAACCACCAACAAAATGGGAAAACCTCCCACAAAGCTCCAACTCCCACCGAATGCCCCACCTAGGGAAGCAACACAACATAAAATACCATGCAAATCCCCAGACATGAAGATTTGGAGAGAGAAAGGCATATCCCCATCCTCAATATTACCAACGCCCTCCTCCATAGTTTTCAACCTAGAGCCCCCACTTTGAATTTTTCTCAAAGCTATGAAACACTCACAAGAAAGCCACATCTTCAAAGATATTAGCAAGGAGTAGAACTATTTCGGTCTATTTTTAGGGAACTAATTGGAGGAGAAATTTGTCCCACTATTGTTTCTTGTGTGACTTTTTATTTTAAACATGGATAATTGTACCACCAACACAATATAGTATAGATTTACAAATGTTTTTCACTTTATTAGAGTCCTTTTAATATTCACATATTGAAATATTTACCAATTTTTCTATCAAGTAGAGTCTATTATGGATCTCCTCCTTATTTTAAATAAATATTATTTTATTTCTTGTTTAATCAAGATGAATTTTCTGCATTTTTTGATATGTGAAATATACTACTCATTGCACACGTTTCATATTTTTTATGGTCTTGATTGAGTTCTCATTATGCAGACTTCAAGACTGAATTATATAGTTTAGGTGTTTGAAAAATATTTGGTTTTAATTTTAATGGCTCATTTTACTTTACCATGAATTTATGTAGTTGTTCACATGCACATCAAAGTTAGGGAGAATGTAATGGTGGAAAGTATATACATATAGAATTTTCACCTACATTTTTAGTCCCAAATGAATTAGAATATCATTTATGCAATAACATGTTTTCAAGTGGCATATTCTTCAACAAAATTTTCTCATAAAATCACACTTTAAAAATCACATCATCACTCATCTCCAAAGATTGATCATTATTGCTAGATCACCCAACTACCACCCTAGATTATATTCATAAGTGATGAATTAATCTAGTTTATTTTTCTAGTTTCAGATTTGAGCCTACAAGATTTTAAAATAAAATAAAAAATTAAATATACACCTTGTGGATATTTTTACTATTAATTATGATTGATTAATTTTATATATAAATTATGCGTCCGTGAATACTCGATACAAACCGCCTCCAAAAATGCGTTGCCTTGTCAAACACTCAAAAATTACCACTGGATAAAATTCTTTCAAAATTGGCTTGCCACTCTTCTTTGTCAAATCACGTGTGGAGATAAAAAAGTCTTACAATGTGATTTGAAAGTTATTCACGTCTCCACATATTTTACCTCCTACAGCATGAAAATTGTCTATGCAGCCAGTAGGGCGCACAATATTGCTACTTAAAATATTGTTTCAACCAGAGTATAAGTGAAATACCTAATCAGGTAGGTGAATATTAAAATGATCACTTCCAAAACTTAAGTTGAATACTACTTTAAGAAGAAATTTTCATTGAAGGAAGATTCTAACAAATTTTTCAACATTAGTGTGTTAGTCTTAGCATATTATTCCTTGATTTGTACTTTGCTAATGAGATACATCCACAAGAGAATGTGCTAGTCAAGTGTGTTGTTAATATGAGTTAGGGTTAATTCATATTTATCAAAAGCATGAAAGGTATTTTTTCTATAGACCTTTAATTTAATCAGTTCTTTTAAGAAGACTAGTTCTTTTGCATGAGCTAACTCTCTTGTGTGTCTCCTATTATTTTCCTTCTAGATTTCACACAAGATTTTTTCCTTCTCTTTGACTTGTTCAACATTAAATATTTATTTATTTGTTTACACTACCAACTTAAGAATGTCTTTCACCAAATCCTCTCTAATCCAAAGGCACATGGACTTAACAAAGGAGTAACAAGAGAAGAGGTATGTGTCTTGCTTCTTGTAGTTGTACTTATATGTGTTATGTTCATTGAATTCTTTACTTGTTGATTGTTGATTGAATTTAAATACTTGATTTGGTGTTTGATCATTTATAAATTAATATCTTGTTTTTTCTTGCCTTGTTTTTATTGGCTGCATCATATTGTTACCAATGATTTTTGTATTCTTTTTTTGTGTTCTTATGAGCAATACATAATTATATAAATGAATGAATCTAAAAGAATCAAAATAAATATAGTTCTCATTATTTCATATATTCCACTTTTTGAAGTGTGATCTGATTAACTATTTACAATTTAAAATAAATATCTATATGATTTGAATACAATTTCAACTAATATTTTCTTATTTTTCATTTGGGTTTTATATGTTGAAACTATTGAAATTTCTTATATGATTACAAATATTTATTTTATTGTTGAATACAGAGTTAAAGGAAAATATAATCTAATATATCTAATTGCATAAAATAAAAGAGGATTATTTGAAAAATATCATTTTTAATAGAAATTAAAACTAAGTGACAATAGAAATGGAATGTACAACCTAAGAAGATTCTTTTGTGATGTTTTCTAAGTGTCTATCAAGGACACTAATGCATAGCATGGAATTCCTTATGTTACACTATTTTCCTATGTAGATGGACCGAAAGCATAAAATGTTTTTTATTCTACACATGCACAAACATAAAATATATCATTAGGTTATTGAGTATAAAAAGATAAAAATAACAAAAATAAAGAAAATACATTATAAAATACCAATTATAAATTTTGAAAGGAAATAAATTGAATGCAAGAGATATCACCAAAAATACAAGCATCTATGAAACTAACCAAAACAATTGTGCACATAGATAAAGACAGAATTTTGGGGGGTTTAGCTATTTAAGGGCTTTCCTTCATCAAACCCTAATTTTGGTGTTTCCACCTCCATAGACAATCGTGATTGATTTGATAAAATATTCAATAACATAGAAAGATTTTTAACAATGAGGAGACAAAAAATAAGATATCCCTCATCAAGAAGTTGAAAACAACCTCCAAAGTTGATTTTATAGTTATAATATTGATGTCTTACTCAATCCCACAATAAAGAATTGGCATGCAAGGTGTGAAGAAAGTGTTGTTGCTTCAAGAGACTAAAAAGGTTGACTAGTTGCAAAGACATATACCAAAGTGTAGTGTGAGTGTTCAAGAGAGAGAGAATTAGAGAGAAAATATTCCATTTTCCAAAATACATATTTGTGGATTATTTCCAAACATGACTCACACAAATGAATTACATTTAAAATATTCTCAAGAATATAATGCTCCAACAACCACTTGAATATTGATTTTTTGTGGTATGCAAGCGTCTTGTGCATATTTCTACCCGTACCACTACTTTTGTAGAAATATGGGCTAAAAGACCCAAGATCATAAAAAAAATTCTAGATAGGAGAATGGTATCAAAATATTCTATTTATAATATTTTATATCATGACCAAAATAGAAGGATGTTATTTAGTGTGAAATTGTATGGTATAAAATTTCCTACACTATAGTCACCCAAGTGACCCTATAAATTTTATCCTAGAGTAATTTATGAAACCCTAGAATATCTTGAGTGACCATAGGATAAATTGGTTGATCCTAGAGTCAAAGGTATAAAAACTTTAATTTAAAGGAAGAAAGTGAATGCATAAGCTATGCATGCATTATGAAAGCATGATTAAGATATGAGGAAGGGTGCTCAGGATATAAGGGAGCTTCCATTAAAGTATAAAAGGTAGAGGTATTTATTCATGTCATGTGGGTTGTGAGTTAAACCATTATATTATCGTTAGACTATCTTGTATACTTATGTAATTGTTTATAAACAATTACATATTTACCTCCTAATACATGAAAATACAGATGGATGGTAGGTGTAATTCCCAAAAGAGGATTTTAGTACCTATAGTAACCCATAGGAATTGAATCTTGTATGTAGCCAAGAATTAAGGTACACCAAGATACTAAGTGGAACAAAGAGAAAAATGTTTAGATTTAAATTTTGACTAATTAGCCAAAAGGACCAATGCCTTTTTATTGAAAAATAAATACATAGTTTAGAAAAGGAAATGAACAATATCCCCTTAATAAATTACTATGTGCATCAATTCATCCTCTAAAATAAACTTAGGACTACTTTATATATTAGATTGGGTGAGTGGTTAACCTTAATTACATCATAAGTATAGGCACATGTATATCCAATGCATTATTATAGAATCATTCAAATATGGAAATATATAATGGTATATAGCTAAACCAAGTATAGAAAATCTTAGTTTCAAACATTAATTTCAATATAATTTATCAAATATATTTTTTAATAGATAGGGAGCCTTAGTGTTTCCTTTATCTCAAATTCAAGGATAAATTTATGCAAGCAACCTCCTCTAGTAACCCAATTCTTTAGTCTCTCACCTTCATTGAATTTAAGAGTGATTCCTACACAATAAGGACCTTACTTTTGAATTGAGATATTTACATATAGTTGAACCACCAAAAATGTATACAAACAAGGGAAAGAAGTTTCCCATACTAGTGTCCTAGGGTTTTTCACCTTAAGAGCACTTGGTTTAGGAATGGAAACTCTTTCTACTTTGGTGATATGGTCTTTGGTGATTGCATTCAAAGGAAGGGGTTGGGTTAATTGATTAGGGTTGTGAATGTGTGTGTCATGTGTGGCTAGAACTGAAAGTGAAATGATACTAATCTAAATGTGGGTATGTGCAGGCTCATCATGGAAAAAATAGGTCCTTAAGTGGCAATGAAAATTTTGAAAATCAGAGTTGAGCAACTTGACATAAAAATTTGAATAAGTTATCTATATTATTTCAAAAATATGTAAGAATAGAATCTGTGGCAAATTGAATGTAGTTTCTAAACTACTAGGTTAATTTTTGTAAAAAAAAAATCTATTTGGTGAAAATTTGAAATTTCAATGCAGTAGTACTAAAATCTCAGGGAAAAAATAAAAAGTAGGTGTCTGTCTGACCACCCTAACCATAATAAAATCATAATATTTTTTTATAAAATTTTAGATATAAGTAGAGGACTCATGTCCGGATGTGATGCATATCTTTTTGTAATTTTTTTCTAGATAAATAATTAATTATGAATTTTTTATTACAACTTTTTAAAAATATAAAAACTCGTATGTCTGACCACCTTAACTTGGTCAAAACTTAATGGAATTCATTTTTTATTTTTTTAATCCTATAGTATGTGAAGCTTAGAATGTGACGCATGTTTTGGATTCAAAAAATGTGATACCGTTTGAAAGCTATAGATGTTTTTCTATCAAACTATCATTCAGGACTTTAGTTGTAATTCTAAATTAAAAATAAATAATAATTATTTATTAGATTCTAAAGAAAATATAATTTATATTGGTAGAAATTTGAGAAGCTCCTTTACAAACCCTTTTCGTTTTATCAATTTTAGGTAAAATAAAAGTCGTCAGCCACATGGGCGAAGTCTGGAAAAACAAGGTAAGTTGTTGAACACGTTTTGCGTGTTGACTTTTAGGATTGGCAGGTCCGAACCAAATCCCGAGCCTAATACCAAGGCATTAAATTCTGTGTCAGAATATCGGATATCGGATTCAAATCGGATATCCGATATTGGATTTGAATTCGATATATGATATCTTTTAGATCCGTTTTAAAACAATTTATACAATCTTTAATATATTATATAAAAATGCAATTAAGTTTATAATTTAATATATATAATATCCAATAAAGTTTATAATTTAATATATTTAATATACAATTTATGGTAATCTCTTACCGAATTATGTATTTAATATATAATATATTATTAAATGTATAATATTTAAATATTATTTCAATAGTTTAGTTAATCTATAAATATTTTAATATTATTTCAATATTTTAGTTAATCCATAAATATTTAAATATATATATATTACCAATTTATAAAATATTTAAGTATTATCTCTTTCCCTCTCGCTCTCTCTCTCTCTCTCTCTCTCTCTCTCTCTCTCTACCTCTCTCACTCCCTCTCCTTCTATCTCTCCCTCTCCTCTCCCTCTCTCCCTCAACTCTAAACCCTCTCTCCCTCTCCCACTCTCCTCCTCCCTCCCCCCACACTCTCTCTCTCACTCTCTCACTCTCCCCTCTCCTTCTCACTCCCTCTCCTTCGATCTCTCCCTCTCCCTCTCCATCTATCCCTCTCCCTCTCCCTCCCTCTCTCCCTCTCACTATCTCACTCTCTCCGTCTCCCTCTCTCCCTCCCTCTCCTTCCCCCTCTCCCAGCACTCCTCCCCACCTCCCTAATCCTCTCCCTCCCCTTTCCTCCCTCTCTCTCCCTCCTCCCTCCTCCCTCCCCCTCTCCCCCTCCCCACCTCCCCTCCCTCCTCCCCACCTCTCCCACCCTCCCTCCCTCCCTCCCCTCCTCCCTCCCCTCTAACCTCCCTCCCCCCACTCTCCCTCTCTCTCTCTCTCTCCTCCCTCTCTCCCTCCTCCTCCCACCTCCCTCCCCACCTCCCACCCCTCCCTCCTCCCCTCCCTCCTCCCACCTCCTCACCCCCTGACCTCCCACCCCCTCCCTCCCTATCTCTCATCTCCCCTCCCCTCTCCCCCCTGCAAATTCTACCAGTCCTCCTGTACTCCCCCTGTCCTGCCCCATTTCCCCTCTCCTCTTTGGATGGACGGCGGCAGGAATGGAAATGGAAGGAAGGAAGGAAGGAATGGAAGGAAGGAATGGAAGGAAGGAAGGAAGGAAGGAATGGAAGGAAGGAAGGAATGGAATGGACGGAAGGAAGGAATGGAAGGAGGGGGAAGGAAGGAATGGAAGGAAGGAATGGATCTCTCTCTCTCTCTCTCTCTCTCTCTCTCCCTATCCCCCCTCCTCCTCCCTCCTCCCTCCTCCCTCTCTCTCTTCCCTCTCCCTCTCCCTCTCTCCCTCCTCCCACTCCCTCCCCTCCTCACTCTCTCTACTCCCCCTCTCTCCCTCTCCCTCTCCCTCCCACTCTCTCTCACCACCACTCCCACTCCCCCATCTCTATCCCTCTCCCTCTTTGTCTCTCCCTCGCCCTCCTCCTCCCTCTCCCTCTCCCTCTCCCTCTCTCCCCCTCTCTCCCACTCTCACTCCCTTTCCCCCTTCCCCTCTCCCACTTTCACTCTGACTCTGACTCCTATTCTCCCTCCCCCTCCCTCTCCCTCTCCCTCTCCCTCTCCCACCACTACTACCCCTTTCTCTCCCTCTCTCTCTCTCTCTCCCTCTCCCTCTCCTCTCTCCCTTCCTCTCTCCCTCTCCCTCCTCCCCCTCTCCCCTCCTCCCACCCCCACTCATCCCTCACTCCCCCTCTCTCACTCTCCCTCCTCCCTTCCTCTACCCCTCCTCCCTCCTCCCTCCTCCCTCCTCCCTCCCTCTCCTCCCCCCCTCCTCCTCACTCCCTCTCCCCACCTCCCTTCTCCCCTCCCTCCCTCCCCATCCCTATCTCCTCCCACCTCCCTCCCTTTATCCTCCCCTCCCTCCCTCCCTCCCTCCTCCCTCCCTCCCCCTCCCTCCCTCCTCACTCCTCCCTCCCTCCTGTCTTCTCCCTCCTCCCTCCTTCCCCTCCCCCACCCCTCTCTCCCCTATCCCTATCCCCATCTCCCCCTCCCACCTCCCCCTCCCTCCCTCCCTCCCTCCCTCCATCCCCATCCCTCCCCTGCGCCCATCCCCTCCTCCCCTCCCTCTCCCTCCCTCCCTCCCCAACCTAAACTCTCTCCTCTTAACTCCCCATCCTTAACTCCCTCCCCTCCTCCCCTCCTCCTCCCTCTCCCCCTCCCTCCCTCTCTCTCTCCCTCTCCCTCTCCCTCTCCCTCTCTCCCTCTCTCCCTCTCCCTCTCCCACTCTCCCTCTCCATTTGGTCTATGTGTGTACAAATCGGATATCCTATTTGAATTGGATATCCGATTTGTGAAACTCCATTGTGCAGAGGTGAAATCTTACCGTTGCAGAACATGTTTTACAAATCGGATATCTGATTTGTGGGCCATAGAAAAACCCATGTGGGCCATTTTTGTGCATTCCAATGGACCTTGCATTCTATTTACAGCACTTTGCAGGCGACAAACGCGTGGTTTCAGACAGGAAGAGACAAAGATAAACTTTTTGGAGATTCTTGTACTCAAATTTGTCATACATAATGATTTTTTAGCATCTTTTATTTGGTATAATGGGGAGCAACAGTCGTCAAAAGCAAAAACGTAAGAAAAAGCTGACAAAAGAACAAATTGAAGGATATAGACAAAGAGATAGAGAAGGTCATAGAAAGAAAAGACAAGGTATGTTAAATATTAGTGAACCTGAGCCATATGGTCTTTCAAGTGAAGAGGAAATTGAATATGTTCAAGGTGAAAATGTAGAACATGATATTGAAATTGGGAATGAAAATTTTCAAATTGATATTGAAAATTTTTAAGGTGAAAATGTTGGAATTGAAGATGTTGAACATGATATTGAAATTGGGAATGAAAATATTGAAATTGATAATGAAAATGTTGGAATTGAAGATGTTGAACATGATATTGAAATTGGGAATGAAATTGTTCAAATTGATATTGAAAATGTTCAAGGTGAAAATGTTGGAAATGAAGATGTTGAACATAATATTGAAGCAAGTGTAAATTATGTTTCACCAGATTACACGAGAAATGAAGAACCTTTTGTGGAAGAAAGAGGTATTCCAAATTCAAGACATTCAAGGACCCCTAAATGGTTAGTTGAAATTGATGATAACATTATAAACAATTTTGAAGGCAAGAGGTCAACACGAACTATTCAGTTGTGGGCTAGAATACTTTTCAACCAATATTTTAGTGATAAGACATTGACCGAGCAATGTCAACTTTTTGTACAATTGCTAAAGATGCAAAATATGAGACCTTTGCTAGCCAAATTGAAGATTCGTCTGAACAAGAGGACCGAAAAAAATCTATTATTGTCAAAAATATTTTTAATGCTCTCAAGTCTATTGGAAAAAATAACAAGGAAAAAGATAAGAGAGCTGCTCGGAGAGTCATTACCACCGCCCTAGTAAGCCATCAATTTAAAAAGGCTCGCTTTATGAGACAAACTTGTATTGATTTTGACTTAAATCATAAAACTTTGGATAGAGCACTTGCAAGAAGAGAAAGAATAGATGATCCTCTTCAAAATGATACATGGGCTTTTGTCGGAAGGCTTACATGTGTTGATAAGAAGCTAACCGATAATGTAAAGCAAGCAATTCAGCAATTTTGGCATGATAAATCTGGAGTATCACCCAATGCAAAGGATGTTTTAAAGTTATGAATTGGCAGTCGAGACCGTACACCGCATCCTAAACATTTCTTGGAATCAATCCAAACAATGTTGTTCAACAAATTTAATCAAACACATCCAAATATGGAAATCTCGCAAAGAAATTTTGAAGGTTTGAAGCCATTCTATTGTGTGCCTCTTAAGATTCATAATACTTGTTGTTGCAAATACCATGTGGATTTTTCAATGTACCATGAACTATTATGCTATATTCATTCTACTTTGCATACTAATGAAATGTTGCAGGAGTGTGGTGCAATGCATCTTCCGAAATCATCAAGGGAATTGCTATATCTATTTTTATGTTCTAGGGATGATGGTTCCTTTTTCTATAGAAATGATTGTTTAAATGTGAAGTGTTCACAATGTGGTGGCTTGTCAAGGTTTGTTCAATGTTTTCATGAGGGTTCGGAACATGAATTTGGAAAGAATCTTGTTGAGAAAAAGAGATATGAGATAGTCAAATATACTTTGCAGAGTGGAGGTGAAGGTTCTCGATGCGAGTTGGTTACAAAAGAATGCAGTGTTGCTGATTTTATTTCAGATTTTAAGGACAATATTTTCTACAAATATGCAAGGAATAGTCATACGTCTCAGTGGTTGGATCAAACATTCAGGATATGTAAGGACTCTTTTCCGGTTGGAACTATTATATCAGTGGTTGATTTTTCTAAAAACTACACATTGCAACCACAAAACGAGGTACAATCTCAGTATTACAATTCCATTCAGATTGCTATTTTTGTCCACATAATGTTTAGACATGCACCTGATAGTACAGAGGAGGATCGAAAGATAATCAGAGAGTATCATTTTTATATGAGTGATGATAGATCTCACTCGTCCGAGTATGTCCAACATTGTTTCGAGAATTTTTTTGAGTTCTTGCAGGAGCATGATATAGCACTGGGCCGACATCTCATTTGGTCAGATAACTGTACAGGTCAATTCAAGAATGCTCGTATGTTTTATTGGTTGAGTAGAATGCATGTAGAGAGGGGTGTACCTAATATTTGGAGTTTTTTTGAAGCTAGGCATGGGAAAGGGGAGCATGATGGAGCAGGTGCATGTGTAAAAAGAGCTCTAGTTAAGGAGCAATTGAAGATTTCATGAGCAAAATTCAGTGATGCACATTCTATTATTGATTGGTGTAGTTCAACATTGTCACAGGGAGGGACACTTGATTCAACAGTGCATAGATTCTTTTGGTTGTTTGAGGAGGGTACAATGGGAGGCAGATTGGATTGTCATACAATCAAAGATTCTTCAAAGATGCATTCATTTCAAAGCTCAGATGCAAGCACATGGACCATTTGGACATGACAGTTGGCTTGTTTTTGTCAGAGTTGTATTCAGTGTGAGTGGGATCAATGCGAGTCAAGTGAGTGGGTGGATACATGGGTTCCATAGTATCTAAATCCTTTATCTCAAACTATATCCTTGAAAAATTACACAATGGAAAGTTCACTTAATTACGACCGGCTTTCAGATCTACTACATCCAGGACATGTTTTTGCAGTTGTTGCACCGCAGGGGAATGAAGAGAGATCGAAATATTGGTTGGCTCGATGTGTGTAGGTAAAGCACAAGCTAACACAATCGATGGAAGATGATGATGGGTTCGTGTATCCTACAGGTTCAGTTATGGTTGCAGGAACTTGGTTGCGAACATACATGATTAGAAAGAATGGCATACCTGCATTTGAAGACTATGAGAAACACAAAACCATTCTCATGTATTCACACCTTGTTATAGCAACAAATGTTAAGTTGTTGAAGCATCATGCCAAACCAAAGACAAAACAACTATGGACACTTAGTAATGCTGATCATGAAGCAATATTGGATACTCTTAAGCAAAGAGATGACCCTTCAGGCACACTTGAATAGTATATTCAAGAATGGAAAGTATAATGCTTAAGCCTCTTTTTTGTTGTGACAATATAGATATATCATTTGACAAATTTTGTGATATTCTTGGCACGATTGATCATGGACCTACTGCAACAATAGCCAACTCTGATCCTTTCAAAGAGGTATGCGAAATATTACTTTAATATAGATTGGTTATTCAAAGCATCTTTTATAGTTTGCATTACCAATTCATCATCATTCAGTATGTTTAGATTAATATGGATTTGTTAGTCTAAGCATATTTTTTGTTGTTACAATATAGATTTATCATTTAAAAAATTTTGCAATATTCCTGGCACGATTGCTCATGGACCTACTACAACAATAGGCAACTCTGATCCTTTCAAAGAGGTATGTGACAAATTAAAAAAATATCGATTGGTTATTCTAAGCATATTTTCTATTGTATGTAGTTTAACTGCTACCTTGATGGTTTGTACAAGTTCTTGTCACTCGAAAATGGCAACATACTACTCTTGTGGAAGACTGTGCCTTGAATGCCTCAAATAGGCAAATTTTGTAAAAATTGAATTTTCAAATGTGAAACAATGTAAAAAGGTCATAATTGTGTATAGGCATAGGGTGAACCCACATAAATGGTGAACACTTTTGTGGAGGAAGGGAAAATTCATTTTTTCCTTCTACACAAAGTGAAGGGGTTCGACCAAAGCAAATTGTTTGACCGAACCTTTAACATGGTTCGGTCGAACCACAGGGTTCAGCCAAACCCTATGTTCGCTCGAACCCTGTTGACATGTCAGAAGAAATATTAAAATACAAGGGTTCGGTCGAACCCCCTTAATAGAGATTTAAAAAAAAAAAACCTGTCATTTTCCCAGACCTCCTAAATTTCCCTCATTATTTTAAAGGGGTTCGAGCGAACTAGGTTCGGCCAAACCCCTTTAAGAAGTTCGACCAAACATATGTTCGGCCGAACACCTTTCCTCCCCTATCTCCTAACAAAAATATTTTTTTTGTAAAAAATTGTCGTTCGAAGCTCAATTTGAAAATGAAAATGCAGAAAACTTTAGACACCCAACTAGATAATGATAGTCATCGGAATGAGCTATTCGTCGAATATAATTTTAATATGATTTGGTTTTATTATGTATTTTATTTTTTAGTTTTATTAAACATAGGTTTTTCACTAAAAACCAGAATCTCTGGCCTACACATGTGGAAAAATAGCATATTATCAAAATAAATTTTTAAAAAATATGTTGAGGCTGGGTATTGATGTCCTTGATCCATTAAAAAAAAAAATTGAATTTTGATTCATACAGAAAAAGTTATGTTGTATACAGTCCGCATATGTCTGAATTGCAACTGGTTTGATTTTGAAACTTGATTAAGGAAAACATATTCAATAAAAAACTATGAGACCAAATGCAAGTGCTAGATATCGTAGTTACAAATCTAAATTCAAAAAAATTAAAATTTTATCCTTCATACAAAAAAAATTATGTTGTATACGGTGAGCGTCACTTTTTAAAAATGTTGTTTTCTGAAAAAAAAACCAGTTTTCATGGGAGATGAAAAAAAAGTGCAATCTAATTCCAAAAATTTTGAAAAAAATATTTTTAGAATCTACAGACAAAATGTGATGAGACTCTAGTTTGCATAATTTTCAAATTCCTCATGGTTTAGCCGCTACAAGAGCCCGAAAGTGAAGATTTAGTTAAAAATAATAATTGCAGTGTCTAGTTTGCCCAAAAATTGTAAACCACTATTGTGGGATCACCCCATAATCTATATCCAATGATGTTTTTTGAAATACGGTTCAAATGTCTACCATTGTACTTAATCGAGCTACAACCGGAGGTTTTCTTCCTAGTTCTTTCCTATCGATATGCTCGTTTGAACCAGGTTTTGTAATATCTCCTATTTATATATAACAAATTACAGTGGCTTGCCACTTTTTCGAAAAACAAAAAAGTAAAAAGTTCGTTGTGAATTTCATTTTCCATGTAATTGATTCAAGTTGATTGGGCAAGAGCTAGGACTTGCAGAATCTTGATCCAACCTTAAATATTTATGCCCCCACATTTCATTGACATTAGCACTTTGGACTCTTAAGGGAAAACGCCGCTCCAATGCAGCTCAGAGTGATTCGGCGTATTTGGGTGCAAGAGAGAACCATATCTAGTGTAAACGTACCCATCCAGACATGTTGGAATAGTCTGTTGGGTCGTACGAGTTCGAGAATAAAAGTTGCACCACTTTGCAACTTTACACTGCTTGCATCTGGCAACTTTTCCCTCAACTGAAAACTCATCACCACGGGAAAACGCCTTTGAGATAGAAAAAACCGAGAGAGGTTATTGTAGATGGTCTCAACACAATCCCATATCCTCAAACGAAGAGTCTGTAAGCATTACGGTTTCTAAGAAATAGTCCATCAAAGTTTGCTACCTTTTAGCACTTTGGACTCTTAAGGGAAAACACCACTCCAATGCAGCTCAGAGTGATTCGGCGTATTTGGGTGCAAGAGAGAACCATATCTAGTGTAAACATACCCATCCAGACATGTTGGAATAGTGTGTTGGGTCATACGAGTTCGAGAATGAAAGTTGCACCACTTTGCAACTTTACACTACTTGCATCTGGCAACTTTTCCCTCAACTGAAAACTCATCACCACGGGAAAACGCCTTTGAGATAGAAAAAACCAAGAGAGGTTATTGTAGATGGTCTCAACACGATCCCATATCCTCAAACGAAGAGTCTATAAGCATTACGATTTCTGAGAAATAGTCCGTCAAAGTTTGCTACCTTTTAGCACTTTGGACTCTTAACGGAAAACGTCGCTCCAATGTAGCTCAGAGCGATTCGACATATTTGGGTGCAAGAGAGAACCATACCTAGCATAAACGTACCCATCTAAATGTGTTGGAACAGTCTGTTTGGTCGTACGAGTTTGAGAATGAAAGTTGCACCACTTTGCAACTTTACACTGCTTGCATTTGGCAACTTTTCCCTCAACTGAAAACTCAGCACTACGGGAAAATGCCTTCGAGATAGAAAAAACTGAGAGAGGTTATTGTAGATGGTCTCAACACAATCCCATATCCTCAGACGAAGAGTCTGTAAGAATCACGGTTTCCGAGAAATAGTCCGTCAAATTTTGCTGCCTTTTAGCACTTTGGACTCTTTAATGGAAAACGCCACTCTGATACAGCTCAGAGCGATTCGACGTATTTGGGTGCAAGAGAGAACCATACCTAGCATAAACATACCCATCCGGATGTGTTGGAATAGTTCATTGGGTTGTACGAGTTCGAGAATGAAAGTTGCACCACTTTGCAACTTTACACTGCTTGCATTTGGCAACTTTTCCCTCAATTGAAAACTCATCACCACGGAAAAATTCCTTCGAGATAGCAAAAACCGAGAGAGGTTATTGTAGATGGTCTCAACATGATCCCATATCCTCAAACGAAGATTCTGTAAGTATCACATTTTCCAAGAAATAGTCCGTCAAAGTTTGCTACCTTTTAGCACTTTGGACTCTTACGGGAAAACGTCGCTCCAATGCAGCTCAAAGTGATTCGACGTATTTGGGTGCAAGAGAGAACTATACCTAGCGTAAACGTACCCATCCGAATGTGTTGGAACAATCCGTTGGGTTGTACGAGTTCGAGAATGAAAGTTGCACCACTTTGCAACTTTACACTGCTTGCATTTGGCAACTTTTCCCTCAACTGAAAACTGAGCACCACGGGAAAATGCCTTCGAGATAGCAAAAACCGAGAGAGGTTATTGTAGATGGTTTCAACACAATCCCATATCCTTAGACGAATATTCTATAAGCATCATGGTTTCTAAGAAATAGTCCGTCAAAGTTTGCTGCATTTTAGCACTTTGGACTCTTAAGGGAAAATGTTGCTCCAATGTAGCTCAGAGCGATTCGACGTATTTGGGTGCAAAAGAGAACCACACCTAGCATAAACGTACCCATACGGATGTGTTGGAATAGTCCGTTGGGTCATACGAGTTCAAGATTTAGGGATGTCCTCTTCAGATCACTCTATTCTGAATAGGTTTGCAGAGCTACCAATGTTAAATCCAAGTTGACTGACTTTGAGCAAATCGTATCCCAGTAAACATGATAGAGGTCCCACTTCTTTTTGAATACAAGAGCACCATTTGACCCTTTATCTCCATTCCTCTTGAAGCATCTTTTCTTTCCTCCTTTTCCTTCCTTCTTCGAGGATTGAGCGGAAAGAACATGAATGTCTTCATTTGTAGGGCTTCGTCCAATACCTCTCACAACCAACCTTGACTCCCCTTGAATACAGTAAGCCCTCAACCGATCAAACTTGGGAAGTTTCGATCTCACGTCGATTCCTTGAATGTAAGATTCCCTAGATGAAGGAAGACCATTAAGAGCCAACATGGTCAAATCTTTGTCATCAACAATATGACCATTTCTCTCACTGTCTTCAACTTAGAGATCAGATAATACAACTGAAAGCACTCAAAAAATGAAACACATAAGACAATAAACACAACAAGAAATTTTCTTACAACTCAGGCCCAGCTCATGGTTGAATTTGATACAATGAATAACAGCACCTCTCGTAGATGCAAAGATACAATTGAATATGCTTCTCCTTGAAATCGGCCTACTGCTGCAAGATGAAGAGTTGCTGCTCAAGTGAAAACTTTTGCTTGGATTGCAAATTATGCTGAATGAACTTGATTGAGGAAATGAGCAAACATAACCTCGTATTTATACAAAATAAGGTGACTCTTCAAGGAGGTCAGCCTCTCTTGAAAATAATAAATTACAAAATAATATCAAGGAAGGTCGGCCTCATCCATTTAAATAAAATGAGTATAAATTAAATAGTCATAGGCTATCATTTAATTTATTACAACTTAATGTGATCGCTATCATGTATGAAAAATGTGGTAGCATAGACAAGGCAGTGGACTATTTGAAAAAAAACTTCAAAGAAATGTGGTCTTATAGAATTCAATGACAAACAAATACAATTGACAACTGCTCATAGTTTTTAGTTATGCAACATGAAGTAATTGCATAACTGCTTAGGTTGACTTTGTAAGAACTATATTGTAATTGAAAATTTTTCATCTATGAACATATAGTTGTTAGTTATGCAATGTGAATTAATGATTTGATTTTGAAAGATGTGTAATGCAATGTAATCAACGATATAAATATAAACTACATAATATAACCATTCAGTTTTAAGCTATTGTACATTGATATTTAACCATTGCTCAAGATAAAATTTTCAAAGAGTTTAATCATGCACATGAGGAACAAATTAAATTTCGATTGTCAACTTCTATATATCAAATTATCTAATAATCAAGTGTATGTCCATTTACAAAAATGGTATTGACGCCAACTCAAACAAAGTTTTACAAAATGTGGCATATACCATCTCAATATGTATTCAAAATTTACATGCCAAAATGTCTATCTCATCCTAAACTACTGGTGGATAATCAAAATGGAGCCTCTTTGAATCACTCATTGGCTCTGAAGGTAGCTGCACAAGAAAAATTCAAACCACAATTGAGATTAGTTATACTATATAAGTTAAAATCGAATAATTAACATCAAAATCAATATACATTGAATTTTAATTGAACTCTAAAATTGAAATCTTGATTACCTGAAATATACGTCTCTTCAAAGGGCCGGGAGTCCTAGAATATACCAAATCAAATTTTGAAATGCCAATCTATATATGTGAACAAAAACATAAAATTGATCCAAGTTAGCATATGATTATTGGTAATAAGAACTTATTTACCAAACACAAAATAAAATAAGCACATGTACCTCTTTAGGTTGATCTTTTTATTTATCTCCTTCAGGTGTTTTGACACCTCTTCTTTGAGGTGTTTCAACACCTACTCTTTGAGGTGTTCCAATAACTACTCCTTTAGGCGGTGTGTCCCTTGTCAACATATTTGTAAAGCTCATAATTGCCTGTAAATAAAATTGACAAGTACATATGAAACTACCAATCTATGTCGACGTATGTATAATCAATATAAGATCTTAAAAATATTAATTCAATCCAATTTGAGTTCAATTACCTTCCCCTTATCTAGATTTGTGCCTCCATAGTCTGGACGAGGCTGCACCTCACTCACACTGGGTATTTCCTATAGGAGGAAAACAAGATAAACATATAAGTTATTATATAATTTCATTAATGACAATTCAAATGACAAGCAAGTATATAATATAAAATGTAAATGAGAGTGCGAAAATATATACTGTGTGTGTGTCCAAGCCAAATGAAATGGCCCTAAGGGTGCTATCAGTCACCCGTGCGAGCTCCTCCTCATACATCAACTGTTAAATAGACCATGTAAATAAATATTAGTACTTGATACTATCTTTTATTAATATTCATTTAAAAACAAATGCAAGTTATGAAATTACAACTTAAATCTTACTTGTGTCACTATTCCAGCATCTCCCTCTCTAGCAGGAGAGGACTCTGTAGGGTGCGCTCCACTCCCCTGCGACTGATCTATAATGTCTACATCATGGAGGTCATAATCATAAGTGTCCAAGGGATGCTCAACGGGCTGTACAAGAGGACCCAAGCATATCTGGTGGCACATAGTGCAAGTATGTGGCACACAAATATGTGGACCTGAGGAGGATGATGCAACAACACTCGAGCTTTCGCCAACATAACCAAAATGTGGCTGAGCTACTGTAGAAGCATGCGAAACCAAATGACCACTCAAAGAGTGAATAGCCTAAATAGTCTATGTGGATGCATCATCAATAATCTCTGGATGATATATTGGAGGTGGCGGAGGAAGGGGAACATTTGGGTGCAAGACTACTCTAACTGCCCCTGGTCTATCCTGGGGCATACCTCCACCGATGCCCTGGAAGGGTTTAATGTCAAAGTAATTAACATGATGCCCTAACACAAACTCAACATATAATTTTTTAATAAAGTAAAATGGTATGTCAGAATTATTGTTCGGTGGTTTATCAAAAACCATACACCAACGGTCCCAAAAGTTAGCTACAATGTCCCTATGCATGCACCATTTTATGGAAATTTTTGTTTTATTACATTCACTGGCAAACCGATGCGGGGGTCAATGAATAAAGAGGCTATTTGGGCTTTGGTTATTTGGAGATCTTTCACATCATCGTAAGACCATCCACATCGATAATATTCCCTCATGTCTTCTTGCCATGAATAAAAGGAATTATGTTGGGTGGAGAGGGTTTCTATATTTTTAATTATTTCCTTCAATGTGTTTGTCATATCTCTCAATCGAGGCATTGTCTAATAAATTTCACAAATGCCCCTCAATTGCCCCAATTTTTCACCAATTAAGTCTTCAATTGGTGGCTGCGGAGGTGTTGGAGCATTTGGCATTTGTGGATTTACATTCGCAGCCATAATACCTAATTAAAGTTAAAAACTAATTAAACTAATTGAAATTACACAATATAAATGAAATTATTGTAAAAAAACCCTAGTTTTTAATAAAAATCCAAAAAAAACCATACTTTTTCACAAAAATCAATAACAAACTCTTATTTTTGATAAAAATGCATCAACAACACTAATTTTTAATCAAGATCCATTTGAAAACATTAAGTTTTAATAAAAAATCAATGTAAACTCTAGTTTTTTTAAAAAATCAATAGAAAACCGTATTTTTGAATTTTTTTTAATAAAACCTACTTAAACTTAAGAGAATCTATTGAAAAATCAATTACAAGATTGAAAAAACCAAATACATACCTTTCAAATTGGATATCGGATCAAAACGAATATCAGATTTGGGTTTTTCCTTTTGTGCTCACGTCAAACTGTGAGAAATGAAGTTAAAGAGTCGGCTATTTTTTTATATATAGTTTCCAAAAATTGGATATCCGATTTGGATCGGATATCTGATTTGTGGAAACTAGCTTTGGTTTTTGGTTCGGGTAGAAGTACTGACACCCGAACCTAGAAAAGTCAACTCAGCCATTTCTGCGTTTTTGAGCCGATTCAAAACATGATTTTTTCTCATTGCCACTTTTTGGCCCATCATGATCCTACACATACCCATGTATGCAAATGTAAATGAATAAAAAATAAACTAATGTAAACTACTCTAAAATGACCTAAATGTATGTTTTTTGGAAACTAACAGAGGGGGACAGAAGGTGTGTACTCAGATATTGGAAGTAGAAGATGAGGAGTCCTCAAATCTTCTGGAATCTATCAAAAATATTTACAGGGACATTCCCGCCAAGTGGGGAAACCTAATCCTCTTCCCCAAAAAACTTTTTGGAATAGGTTTCTTCCAAAAGGGTATCCAGATCCACGAAAATCCCCAAAAGGTAACCTCAAATGGACTAGGTCACCATTGTTGGCGACCTAGTCCACTTCTGAGTTTGTGAGAATTTGGAAGTGGATGTTGGAGACTTTGGTTTGCACTCTGGTTCTCGATATGTGTTTAGTTCAGTTTCGGCTGAAAATAGGTTGAAAGGGGTGTCCGAGCTTGAAATAGGGCTTTGTTGAATTGAATGCTCTTGATGAGTTGATGGCACCTTCCTAACACGTTTCTTCTTCACACACCTGCATACAAAAACCTGCAAATCACATGCACAGAGAAGAGACAAGGGTTAGGGTTAGAGAAAAGTCGGATCAAGCTTCGACTGTTTGTCCATCTAATTGTGGATCTAATCTAGGTTTTCTATCTGAAAGAGAACGATGTCCTCACTCTGGGCTGACAAGACTTTGGGTTGTTCATCTAGTGAGAATACCAAAAGGTGGTGAGATACATACCCACGGTTGGTATGCACTCACACAAAAAAGGGTGGCTATGGGGAAAGTCATGCTGCTAGTTGGGCTTCCCACTCAACCATACTAAAGTTGTACTCCTTGACAACTTTGATAAGGCACCACAAGGATAGGGCTGTAGTTCATGAGACAAGGAAATCCTTGGATGCTGACTCATGAACAAGAGTAAGTGGCACCACATGCATGCAAGTTGTGTTATATGCAAAGTGGCTATGTACGCAAGGTGCAAAAGTGTAAAATGCAAAAAGGTAAAATGTAAAAGGGATGTTCAAAGGATTCTTATTTAGTTCATGCGAGTTCTTTGACTTAGGGAACATTGTGTCTAATGTCTCCAAGAAAGGACCAATCAAAGAATAGGGAATTCACAACTTAGGGGATGCAGTGTCACATCAAGCTGCTAAGAGGAATGTAATATGCTAAGATAGGTCGCTTTCATGAAGGACATTACACCCAATGCCATCCACCAAGTGACGGCCATGTCGTATGAAGTGGCAAGGCTACACTAGGAACCAAGGACAAAGGAAAAATTCAAAAAAAAAAAGTGCTAGGGTATGCCCCCACTTTAAAGGAATTTCTACACACCATTTTGTGAGAAATTGCTTTAAAGTAGAGAAAGGAAAGAATACAAAAGGGACATGAGAGCATACTTGGAAATCCCTATGTCAAGTGATAGGTGTCCAAGAAAGGCTACATCATGGAAAGGATAGTATATCACATGCGAGTTAACCTAAGACATGTCTTCCACATCTCAAGCTTGCTCTTGTATGTTCATGAGATGTTAACATCTATTCAAAAGATGTAATTAAAAGTGACATACAAGGACAAGGCTAAAAAACCCCTTGCCCCTACTTAGTGCAAGGAAAAGGTGAGCTGAAAAGATGAAGGCATGGATTATGGGGAGGAATTAGGTGCCCCACAAGAGGGAGAGCACCAAGCTCCATGAGATGGTTGAAGTTTATGGTTGGAAGGAGAAGGAGAAGGAGAAGAGGGAGGTAACCCTAAATCTCTCTTGAAAGAGTAGAATGTATCAGGTGGCATCATGTGTTTAGTCCATCCATGTGTAGGAAGGATATGGTGGTTGATACCATAATACTCTTCCAAGTTAGATGAAGGGTTTATGTGCTTTTGAGAAGGACTGGTTGTTGTAGAAGAACAAAAATCCTTGTGAGTGTTATGCATGGGCCCTCCATGAGGGATGGGAGTTAAATAGCCCCATCACCACCATGAGGTAATGGTATTGATGTGGAACCAAGTTGAGCATGTGAAGCATAGGGTGGTTTTGGTTGAGGACATGACATTTCACACTCTCATTTAAAGGGAGGTGTAAGACCCCAAGTGGTATTAGAACTTGTATGTGAAAATAAATTGTTTGACTCTTTGGACCAAGAGGGTGATATTTTAGAATTTGTATTGGAAGGAGGGCTAGAATCTAATGACCCCCAATGATCATGAAAGAGTTTTGTTGTAGGTGAACAGGTAGCATCAACTTGGATAAGTTTATATCTAGGAGTGAAAGGAGTTGGGGAGATGGGAATGTCGAGATGAGTTCATTCATAGCTTTGGGCATCTGCATCAACCATGTATATCTTGTTATGGTATTCAAATTTCAAAGTGCGGTGAAAGGTAGATGGGAATCCTTTCATAGTATGAATCCAGGGTCTCCCAAGGATAAGATGGTATAGAAGGGGTCCTTGCATGATATAGATAGGAGTAGAAAACACTACCACTCCGACATTAATAGGTAATTTGATCATCCCTAGTGGTTGCCTATTAACATTATCAAAGCCACAAATATGAACATCATTAGGTTGAATGAGAGTTTTGTCAATGCCAAGATTGTGAAGGAGATCCATGCTACAAATATTAATTTCCGATCCATTGTCTATGAGAGTGTTCTTGACTGGAGTTTCATTAATGATCACCATTATCATCAAGGGATCATTCTTGTGTTGAATCTCAAGTGAGGGCAACTCATGTTTAAAGAATGTGATGTCAGATTGGGTTACTAGCATGGGACAAGAGGCGGGTTTGATATTGTTTTATTTTATGTAAGATTCAATATCTTCCTTCTATATTGGTGTCATTTTGTGAAAGAGAAATTGGACTATAGGTGAGAGTTGAATAATCTCCAATACAGATATATCAGCAAGAGTCTTTTTAAGGTCTTCAACACGAGTGACTCTAATGTGAGAAAAGGGAAATGCCTTAGGAGTGGTGGGTGATCCCCTAGGTGTTTGAGTCACTAAGTTACAACTTAGTGGCTGAAAAAAATTGTTATGAGGATATTGCATCATGGATTTAAATATATCTCTTAGTTTTTTATGTGACTCACTAATTGGAGGAGACATAGAAGGCTCACTAATTAAAGGAGATCCCACTTGTGTGGTCATAACCTCAAAAATATTGTCCTGATTTGCATAATGTGTTGGTGAAGGGGATACTAATGTAACTTGATTATATTTTCCTAGGGAAGGTTTAGTGTTTGAAGGATATGTGTCAAGGTTCACATGTTCTTGCACCATGATATTCTCCCTAGGAAGAGAGTTTTTAGAAGAACGACACGCCGAATGTTATTCACATTCAAATGTTGGTTCTTTTAAAGGGACTCCATCGCAAGAAGGAGAATGATTAACAGTGTAAGTGTTGCGGTTAATAAGGGGTTCCCTAGAAGGAGAGGGACAACTAAGACACTCATTAATTTGATCAATTGTATCTTCTATCGACAAAGTATCATCTTCACACCTAGGAGAGATACTAGGAGAAGGACAAATGTTATGTCATGATTCCTTATGGTAACATTGTCCTATGTGTTAAGAGAGGTAAGAGGAGATAAAAAAATAGAATTCTCCGAACTCTCATTACTTGGTTCTTCTAACAACAAAATCTCTGCATCACCAAGAGGAGAGAGATTAGGGGAAGAACTAATATGAGTGTTTGGAACGTCCAAGGTTGTATTCTCTATCACAAAAATGCTCTCATAGGGAGGGGGTAAGGAAGTTTTCTTAGCATATCTAGATATATAAGACACTAACATTGTTTGAACAATAATAAAAAGCATTTGTATCCATGTCATGTAGTGTTTTAGCAAGATGAACAATGTATATGCAAAAATATAGAATGTTTATATCCAATGTATGCTAAGTTTGAAAAATGTAAGCATTACATATGAAAGAAATAAAATTACTTTTATCAAACTTATGCATAGTTTTGTGAATGTAAATAGTGTATAAACAAAAGTGAAAAGTACTTTAATGAAGATTATGCACATTTGCATAAATGTAAACATTTTTGCAAATCTAATTATGAAGGTCTATCAAAAATGACTACCCTAAAAGGATGATTTTGAGTGAGAAGCCTAAAACCTATGTTCTCAAAACTTTCCACATTTATAGTATATGGTACTAGGAGGTCTAGGAAGCAAATAAAAAAGGTTTCAGATATTGTAATAGGTGGTTAAAAATATAAACAAGGACTAGGTCGCCCTGAATGGTGAACTAGTCCCAGTTGGGGTTTTTGTCAAATTCTTTGAGTGTTTTGATTGCTTTTGATGTGTTTCAGGCTATATGATGTATTCCTAAGGTGAAAATGTGAATTTTTAGATAATTTCACTGAAACTATATATGCAAAAATGCATGCTAACATGAATTTTTCACTAATGCAATATTTCATAAATCCTAGGATGTAAACAATGCAAATGCCTAATGCAATGCAAGATTTTTCCTAAGATGCAATGCAAGAATAGAAGATTAAAAAGTGTAGGAAAGTCGTGTTCACCAAAATGAACCATCAAAAACATATACAAACAAGGGAAAGAGGATTCCCTTACTCGGCTCCTCGGGTTTTTCACCCTAAGAGAACTTGGTTTAGGAATGGACACTCTTTCCACTTTGGTGAGATGGTCTTTGGTGATTGCATCCAAAGGAAGGGGTTGGGTTGATTGATTAGGGTTGTGAATGTGTGTGTCATGTGTGGCTAGAACTAGAAGTGAAATGATACTGATCTAAATGTATGCAAATGTAAATGAATCAAAACTAAACTAATGTAAACTACTCTTAAATGACCTAAATGTATGTTTTTTTAAAAATAACAAAGGGGGACAGAAGGTATGTACTTGGATATTGGATGTAGCAGATGAGGAGTCCCAAAATATTCTAGAATCTATCAAAAATATTTACAAGGACATTCCGGCCAAGTGGGGCGACCTAGTCCTCTTCCCCAAAAAACTTGTCGAAACAAGTTTCTTCCAAAAGGGTATCTAAATACACAAAAATCCCCAAAAGGTAACCTCAAAGGGACTAGGCCGCCATTTTTTGTGACCTAGTCCACTTTTGAGTTTCTGAGAATTTGGAAGTGGATGTTGGAGCCTTTGGTTTGTACTTTGGTTCCCAATAGGTGTTTGGTTTAGGTTAGGGTGAAAACGGGTTGAAAGGG
Organism: Sequoiadendron giganteum; assembly: GCA_007115665.2. Lineage (NCBI taxonomy): Eukaryota > Viridiplantae > Streptophyta > Pinopsida > Cupressales > Cupressaceae > Sequoiadendron > Sequoiadendron giganteum. Next base: position 602,820,915 of record CM021104.1, read on the forward strand.
GTCTCCAAGCTTGAACTAGGGATTTGTTGACTTGTGTGGAACATCAAAATCTTCAAGCTTCTAAAACTCTAACACCCACCCATTTAGCATGATTATTGTTTCAAAACTAAGCAAACATCTAATATCCCTATGGAATAATACATCATGCTTTAAAATCAAAACAAATGACAAGGATGAACAAAACACATAAAACATGAAGCACACCTATTCCATATTGGATTGGTTCTATCCTTTGTGTAGAAGATAGCCATTTCCCAACCCTTGCCAAGAAAATGAGATGATAGAAAATGAGATGCAAAGTAAACTCAAGTTTCCTATAGTGAGAATGCTTCAAAATGTAGATGATAAATGAGAGAAAAGGCATTGAATTTCTAGGAGAGATTGAGAGAGGAGAGGCCAAGATTGAGGAATGTGGGACTAATCCCCAACAAATAGGAGAGAGCCACTTGTCACAATGTGATTGGCCCATGATTGTGCAAGTTTTGGCCCATGTGCCCATTTGAATTTTGAAAATGGCATTAAATGCATGTAGTTTAAGGATTTTGGGGGAATTTTGTGTGGACAAAAAAATTCAAACAATGGGAGTTAATGAGGGCATATTCCTTGGGAATATGCTTTACGAGGAAAATAGGGGTTTTTAATAAATCAAAATAAATGATTTATTGTGCAAGTGGGAAAAGCTAGAGGATGGGACATGGGTTAGGCTTAGCATTAGTCAGGGATTTGACTAATTAAGCTAGTGATTAGTTGGTGTGACATTTGATTTACATTTTTGGATTTTTTTTAAATCAAATGAGAGTAAAATGAATATTAGCTATTTAATTAAATACATGTGATTTAATTAAATCAAGAGACAGTAGGAGATTGATTAATTAATTTGATTTAAATAATTAAGAAGAAAATGATCAACTATGATCTTAATCAATAATGTTAATTTTGCATGTCTACATTTTTCCCCTCTTTGAAGCAATGTACTTGTTGGATTGATTCAAACAATGATGCCGCCGACATCAAAATTAAAATAAATTCTCATTTTTTCAGATGCTCCAGTGGAAATAAGTACGTTAGTACATTGCCCCCTCAAGAGATCGAGCGAAAATATTGAGGTCGAACTCATGACAAAGAGGTTCAAAATGGATGTATGGATGGCTATGACTAATTGATCTATATGATAATGATGATGTAAATGAGATGTTTGGAAGATGCTTAGAATAACAAATCTGTATTATCCTAAACAACTTAATTGATTGTGCAAATGAGATGTTTGGAAGATGCTTACAATAAAAAATCTATATTATCCTAAGCAACTTAGATGATTATGCAGGATGTAGGATGGATGCAGGATGGATGCATTGTTAGCGTGAAAGAGGATAGAAGAATGAGATGGATCAACCCTTAAATCCAAGAAGATGCAGAAGTCCAACAGGTCCCCTAGTCGTCGAGACTTTATTGGATATGATGATGAATGATGATGATGTATTGCTTATCCAAGGATGGGAGAGATAAAGAGCATACCCTTATTTATGTTTGATAACACACATAAGTGTGATGCATCAAGGTATTAAGAACTAGGATGGTGTTACACCTAGTGTGATGGACTTTGACTCGTCAAACAAATAGGAGTACTCTTGTTCACACTTGACAAACCAAACCTTATTCAGAATGTAGTTCAGATATTCTAAACATCTCGGGCCAAAACATAAAAAGGAAATCCTTATTATGTGGTCAACAAGATGCCTAAAACATCCTCCCTACAAACAAAAAAAAGCATGCATGACAACGCTATTTTATAAGAACATCCAACTAATACAACAAATAACAAGATAATGATCATTGCCCCATTCTTTTCTCTCTAAATTTTTTTTTTTTGACATTATCGAGAGGTCCTTGGAATGAGTGCAAAATAAGATAAGCCTAAACAAAACCAAGATAAAGTAAACAAACAAGCTAATGTTTTTCGTACCGCTAGCCAAAGACTAATCTATAGTGATAGTTGATGTTGATGTCCATCGTAGGAAAGTCACATTCCTAGGACATGTTGTGATCAGGGTTTTGATACTCTGAGTTAACCAACTTGTTGACTCACTGATCTAGACTAGAGACTTTGACGATTGAGCGTTCACTTTTGAAACTACTAGACTTGCTTCTGATTGCTTCACCAAAGGATGAAGGTGATGATTGATTTATTATGAGCGGTGATTATTGTGGGTGAAAGCGAGATGAGACAGGTGCACCGTTTTGAGTTTTTTTGAATGTTTTGAGGCTATTTTTGGAATTTTGGGATGTTTTACAAATATTTTTGGTATTTTCAAAAATATTCAATGTTTTTTGGTATTTTAAAAAAAAATCAATTTTTTTGGCATTTTTGACATTTATGATGAAGAGACTGACTTAAAGCCCCATCGTAGGGGTCTCGAGAGCTGATCCATAGATTAGCCTTGCCTACGTTATACATGTAGAGACCACGTAGTTCAACTGACAATAGACTTGATTTAATGATGAGATAAATGGGCAAATGGATTGCCATTGCAACGAACGCCTAAAAGACTGACCTAAAATGTGAAATAAATGGGCAAACAGATTGCCATTGCGAGGAATGCCTAAAGGACCTACCTAGGGTGTCTCGGGGGATGATCATAGATCAAACTTGCCTAAGTTCAAGCTCAGAGACGACGTAGTTCAGCTGACATGTTTTTAAATTTTTCTAACTTTTGAGATGTTTTGGATTTTGAATGATTTGGATGCTTTTGGATTTTTTATTTTCTGATGTTTTTGAATTTTTGATTTTCTGATGTTTTTGAATTTTTTGATGGATTTTCTTAATGTTTTTTGGATTTTTTATGTTTTGAGAAGATCACAAGAATATACACGAATCTGATCCGATGTAGGTATAGGAACATGCCCTCAATGTGATGTGATAGACTACTTCGATACAGGCAAGAAAAACTACCTTAGGAATATGCCAAGTAGCACTATGGTGGAACATGATACGAGCACAAGATCAGGCTATGGTACAAATGCGAACGGATGCTGGAAGGATAAATGGAATGTAATGGATAAGTGGTTGCACAGAATAGGCTGTGAAGATCCTGGTGGATGGAAAGTGCTTTATTTACACTTGGCACCTGTTTTCCAAGTTTTCACCAAGGTACTTGTCCAAAGTGCCACCGAAGTGGTTTTCACTAGAGGACAATTTTTTTCTTTGCTATTTTAAATCCTTTTTCTGATTTTTTTTTTAGATTTTTGTATTTTTTTATTTTTTTTGTTGTCACCAAGACGCCTGTTTGCCATGTTTTCATCAAGGTGACCATTTTTTCAAGACATTCTTTTTAAAAAAAATTTGTATTTTTCAGTTCTATACCTTGCAAGTTATTAGGCATAAATTTTTTTGAGATGACAATTGTTCATGGGCTCCTACAAAGGCTCGCCTTCTAGTGTTGATAGTTGATATGCCCCTGATTTATAGGTTGATGTGATGATGAAAGGTCCCAACCAGTTGGGCTCAAATTTTCCTTTGCTTTTTGGATTTGGTACATTCTTTTGGTTCTCTTTCAACATAATTTCGTCAACTTGGAAGGTGCGTCGCCTGATCTTCTTGTTGTAGTTGCACTTTGAGCGGTTCGGATAGACTTGTAGATGATTGAGGGCATCCATGCATCGTTCATCTAATAAATCCAACTCATTTAGTCGTGAGACCTTGTATTCTTCATTTGTGATGAGGTTTTGCAATGATACTCTGAGTGATGGGAGCTCGATCTCGATTGGGAGGATGGCTTCTAATCCGTAGATCAGGGAGAATGGGGTGGCGCTTGTTGGTGTGTGAATGCTGGTGCGATAGGCCCATAAGGCGGGATTTAGCTGTAGATGCCAATCACGACTAGAGTCATTGACTATTTTCTTTAGGATTTTCAGGATGGTTTTATTGGTGGCTTCTGCTTGGCCATTGCCTTGCAGGTAATACGAAGTGGAAAAGCAATGTTGGCTATTGAATTTGTGGAAAAGGTCATGGACATCCTGATTCTTGAAAGGTGTCCCATTATCAAAGATAATGGATTGAGGGACATCGTATCATCAAATGAGCTAGTTCAGGATGAACTTAGATATCTTCTTTCCAGTGATGTAGGTCATAGGAATTTCTTCGATCCACTTTGTGAAGTACTTTGTGGTGGTGATGATGAATTTATGGCCGTTGGATGAGGTGGGTGTGATTTTTCCTATGAGATCAAGCCCCCATTGTGAAAAGGGCCATGGTGTAACAATAGGATACGGTTTGTGAGCTGGTACATGGATAAGTTCTCCATGTTGTTGGTACTGTAGACACTTTATGACAAAGTCGTAATCCTCTCTTTCCATTGTTGGCCAGTAGTACCCAGTTCTCAGCAATTTCTTGGCCAAGGTCATACCACTCAAGTGTGAACCACAAGTGCCATTGTGAACCCCAGTCAGAGCATTCAAGGCTTCCTCGGGATTTAAGCAATGCAACAACATTCCTTCAATACTCCTATGATAGAGGGTTTCTCCTAGGATGACAAAACGTGTGGAATTTTTGACAAAAGCTCATTTGAGGTTTGGGGTTATGTAAACTAGGAGGGCTCCTATTCTCAGGTATGGTGTCAGCTTATCATCCTTAGTTTGGTACTCTCCATTGACTTGGTTGATAATAAGTTGTGAATCACCGTAAACCTTTAGTTCCATGATTCACCACTGTGTTGGAATCTTGAGACCTACGGTTAAAGCCTCATATTCTGCAATGTTCTTAGTGTAGGGGAATGCCAATTTGTAGGATCTAGGAATACAATCCCCTTGTGGAGTGATGAATAAAACACCAGCTCCTAATCCATGTTGTGTGTATGAATTGTTGAAGTAGAGTTTCTAATGATCAACTATGCTGAGATTAAAGATGGACTCATCTTGAAATTTTGATATGAGTGGATTCTCTAAATAGACTGGAGCCTCTGATAGTTGGTCTGCAATGACTTGTCCTTTTATTTCTTTTCGCTCCACATATTCAATGTCATGTTCTAATAGTATCATGACCCACTTAGCTATCCTTCCTATAAGCATTTCCTTTGAGAGTAGATACTTTAGGGGATCGATCTTGGAGATCAACTTGATATGATGAGCTTACATGTAGTGTCTGAAATTTTGGGCTACAAACACGACTGCTAGGAAAGATTTTTCTATTGCTGTGTATTTGAGCTCATGCCCTACCATTGTTCTACTGCTGTAATAGATGGCCCTCTCTATCCCATTTTCATCGTCTTGAGCTAAAAGAGCACCAAGGGATGCTATTGTTGCTGAGATATATAAAAACAATTATTTTCCTTGAATGGGTGGCATTAATATTGGTGGCATGAGTAGATATTATTTGGTTTTTCTAAATGCATGTTTGCACTTTTCATCCCACCTATATGATATTCCCTTGTGGAGCAGAAGTAAATATGCAATCTGTTTATCTGCCAGTTGCACTATGAACCTTTGGATGGATTAGAGTCTGCCTTGTAGGCCTCTGAGTTGCTTTAGTGTCCTTTGTGCCTCCATGTTGAGGATTTATTTGACCTTGGCGAGATCCACCTCTATTCATCGCATTGATACTATGTATCCCAGAAGTTTACCCGATTGCACCCCAAAGACACATTTCTTGGGGTTGAGCCTGACCTTGTAGTTTTATAGTCTGTTGAAAATGGCACTTAGGGCTTCTATGTGATTTTTTCTCTTCTTTGATTTGGCCAGTATATCATCCACATAACCTTCGATGGTTTTGTGTATCATGTCATGAAATATTAGTGTCATGGCCCTCTGATATGTAGCCCCTACATTTTTATCCCAAATGGCATCATGTTCCAGTAGTAGGTGCCCATGGACATGTAAATGTCATCTTATGTTGGTCCTCTTTTGCAATCATTATTTGGTTATACCCCAAGAAGCCATCCATCAGTGATAGCATCCCATGTCTAGTTGTCATGTCCACTATCATATCAATGTTAGGTAGTGGAAAATCATCCTTAGGACATGCTTTGTTGAGGTCTCTGAAGTTTGTGCAGATATAGATGCCCCCATTTGGTTTTGAAACTGGCACAAGATTTGATACCCATTCTGGATAATCAATTTGGTGTATGAAGCTAACATCTAGGAGTTTATGTAATTCTACCTTGACTAGCAAGGCTATCTGAGGGTGCATTTTCCTTAATTTTTGTCTTACTGGCTTTGCTCCAAGGTAAACAACCAAATGATGAACCACAACTTTCGGATCTAGACCTCGCATGTCAGCATAGGTCCATGCAAAGTTCACCTTTCTTTCCCTAAGGAATGTTGCTAGTAGTTCTTGTTCTTTTGATAGAAGTGACTCAACATAGAAAGTGATGTGTGGTGTTACTTTTGTTCTCAAATTGATAGGATTGCACCATTCTACTAAGACTGTTGATTTCTCCTGATGCAGTGCAGTAGGGGGAGATTGAATCCTTCATCCTCTGGTGCCTTAGAGAGGTTTTCACCATTGGATGTGTCCTTTATTTTTACTATTCTTTGGTTAGAGAGTGCCATAGTGTGGTTTTCACTGAAAGACCTTGAGCTTATTCTCATTATTTTTATTTTGCGACTGAAGGACTCAATTGTCTCCCCGCAATATGCTTGAGTGTCCAATGTGATGTCAAAACCAACCTTGTGATCTCTACATGGAACTGTATCCTTTAGTCCCATGAACTCTGAGAGTGCCTCATCATTTTTAAATGAGTCTAGAATCGGCAATCCTTGTTGGTCATAGTCGATGAGTTAAGGGTATACTAAGTTGATTTTGTGGATTTTTTGGTTTGACTCAGTGGGTGAGGCACTAATCATATGTAAGGTGGAATTCTCAAAGAGCATGGGAAGGCCTGTTATGGTATCCTCGTCATCACTACTGCTACAAACATTAGTTACATCAAAAGTTAAATTATCTAGGGGGAGACCTATGCATATGGGTAGTTGAAGAGTGGCTATTGATAATTGAGGAGGGGAACTAATTGCTCTACTAGGAGTACCTCTTCCACATATGGTTATAATCGGAGGGGTACATCTGAGGCTAAGGTTTCTCATTCTTCTTTCTACAACAAAGGGCTCCAATCACCCATCGTTGTTTTTTCCAAGGATTTCATTCCTATTATAGCCCATACCAAGCATCTTTTGTAATCCTCTGTTAGTTTCATCCATGGGTAGGGTGGGTGTGGGTTTTTCATCTTGGTATAGTGATCTTGCAATATCTCTTTCCTCCACATTTTCCTGACTGAGATCCCCCCAATGGCAGAATCCAGAAGGGTTTTCCCTAATAGTGTGGATAGGTGTTTCAACTGATGGGGGTTTCCCGCGACCTAGGAGATAGTGGTAACTCTCCTACAACAAATGCATTCTTCTTCATTTTGTAGTCTCTGCACCCATTGTCTTGGATCATGAGCTTGATGTCAGATATGTTGGGGATGGAGGGTGTCTCTTTCACAAAAGTGGAGGTGAGGTTAGATGGGTCTATGTATGAAGTGGATGGGTCTTCATCATTTTTTGGTACTTGGGGGATTTTATAAAACTTGGCTTCCAATTTTTTGCAATAGGCAAATGGTTCTAGATCACCATCTATTGTGACCTCCTCATTCTGGTATAGGAATATAATGCATTGATGAAATGTCGAGGCAACCGCCTTCATTACATGGATCCATGGGCATCCTAGGAGGATTTTGTATGGTAGGTCAAGATCAAGTACTTGACAAGTGGTTTCCATGGTTGATGGTCCCGCTTGGATTGATTTTGATAGTACCTTGAGACACTCTTTCTTGATCATCGTATGCTCTTATGGTGATGCTTTAGTTCTATTCATGGAATCCTCAAATATTCCCAAGTTCTTTATGAGTTTGAGCGAATAGATGTTGAGGCCTGTGCCTCTATCCACTAGGACCCTTTTGGCTTTCTTTTTGTGAATCAACACTTGAAGGTGAAGTGCCCGATTGTGAGATGGTTGGCCAGGGAAATCTTGATCGGAGAAGGTGAGCGAATTTTGGGTAACGATGTTACCAACCATAGCCTAGATTTGGTTTGTATCAAGGGTGGCGGAGATGGTCGACATAGCTAATGCTTCATCAAGGATTTTCCTATGGGTGGCAGAAATTTTAAATAATTCCATGATGGAGATTTGGGCGAGGGTTCTCTTTAGTTGGTCGATGACGCTATAATCATAGGGAATGGCTTTTGTATTTGAAATGGGGGTCTTAGATGTCTGTGATTCCCCTGTAACATTAATCTTTTTGTTGCGCGTGGTGACTCCACAATCAGCGTCCGCTCCTCTGACGCTAATGACAGTGACCATTTCGTCTACGCATGCAAAAATCTCTTCATACACAAGGTTAGCACTGGCATACTTTTTCTTCCCTTTGTTGTTCCCTTGGTTATTTCCTTGATTATTTACCTGATTATGATTAGGCATCTGATTCGTGTATATCTTCAGATCTTGATTACCGATCAGTTGCTCAACATTTATGATCTTGTTCTCAATGAGATCTTGGATAATTTTCTTCAACTTCATACACTTGGCGGCCGTGTGTCCCTTGAGTTTGTGATAATCACACAAGATATTTTCATTGTATCAAGGTGGCTTCACCTGGGGTTCACTATAATTATCATAGGTGGGGACCTTGATGATGTTCTCATTGACCACTTTTTTCATGATGGACTTGATTGACTCCCCAAGGGCTGTGATTTTTTGCTTGGGGGGAACTTGTTTCATGGAGGTGGTCCTCCTTGATTATTGAGATTGTTGATTTGGTTTTGGGGTTTTTTTTGGTTTACCACATTTGTTTGTGTGTTATTCCAATTGTTTTTTAACGGTTGGCGATGATGTGTTTGATTATTTTTCTTGGGAGTGTTGATGACAACCCTGGAATCCATTACTCCATCGTTTGTGACATTTCGATTCTTCACCCATGTGCGATATTTTTCATTGAAACTGGTGGATGGGCGACTATCCTGATGTTCATGATAAGTGGGTGTGCTTGTTTGTGTAACAAGAGCTCACTCAATATTCAGGCCTTGGGGATTAGTTGATCGTACATAGTGATGCATTACATCTTCAAATAGAAAGCCAAGGTTTTGTCTGTATTGGCGAGGATGGTAAAGACTTGTTGTTCTTATGGCACGACCCAGTTACTTTTATTGGATTTTGCTCACCATCACTAGAGAAAGGCAGTGAATGATTCCCCCTTACTATGTTTGAGCGCTGAGAGTTCTTCCAAACTAATGTCCACAAAAATGTTGAATGCATAATTTTGGAGGAATGCATCTTTGATCTCCGAAAATGTTTTGATTCCCGTAGGTAGACGAGAAAACCATTCCATGGCATCACTAGCCAAGCTTTGAGGGAATGGACGCATTAGATACATGACATTATAGGTGACTTCTATGAAATGTAATTGGAACTCCCTGATGTGATCTTCAGGGTTTCCGATCCTGCAATACTTATCAAATTTGGGGATTTCAAATCCCTTCGGGAATGGTACCATTACCAAGCTTTTGTCAAACGGATAGGGACACAAGTTGCTCGGTGTACTAACTGTCTTCCCGGATTGAAGATCTAGCAATTCCTGTGAAAGGATTTTGATTTGTGCCATCACGTCACCTTGTGGATCAGGAGGTGGAGTGAATACGTTCTGGGGTGTGGGATTGATCTGTGGGATGTTGATGTGGTTTTGTTGCAAGATTTGTTGAGCAAGTGATTCCTGCACTTGTTGTTGATCCAACAATGCCCGTTATTGGTCTTGTTGTTGTTGTTGTGCCAACAACGCTTGTTGTTCATCATGTTGTTGTTGTGCCAACAACACTTTTTGTTGGTCATGTTGTTGTTGTGCCAACAACGCTTGTAGTTGGTCGTATTGCTGCTATAATTAATAGTCTTGCAAGGCTTGTTGATATGCTTCTTGTTGCGCTTGCAATTACAATTGGTATTGTGCTTGTGCTTGTGCTTAGTGAGCTTGGAATTGAGCTTGTGCCTAAGCGTGTGCTTGTAGGATTGCCTATGCAATATGAGTGGCATGTGCGGCTTCCACAACTTGTGCAGATTAAGTGGCTTGAGCGACTTGAGCTGCCTGTGCAACTTGGGAAGCTTGTTCATCTTGTTGTTGTAACAAGGTCTAGGCTTGTGTAGCCTGTTGTGCCTGTTGTGTAGCTAGTTGTGCTTGCACTTGCTGAGCAGCTAGTTTTGCAGCTTGCTGATTTTGGAGTGCTTTTTGTTAGGCAGCTTGTTGAGCAACTTGCAACGTCATGATGAATGAATTGGATGTGTTGTGCCTTGGTGGTAATGTCGGTGGGTTGGGAAGAATGTTGACCATTGTGATGAGTGGAATAGTCATGTTAATGATCAGGGTTTGAGTTACAAATGGTGTAATTGAGGTGCTTGGTCCTTGTGAAACCATGCTTTGAGGAATGGTAGATGCATTGATTATTGCGGTTGTTTGGATGGATTCCATTTTTTGTTGTGGTATAGATGACTTGGCTGGTGGATTTGATAAAGTTTTCTTATTTGAATAGTTGATGGTAGGAAGAGGAGGAAGACCCGACCCAAGTGATGATGCATATGTGAGTGGTAAGGTTGGAAATGGTGGAAAGACGGGTGGTGCAATCCCTGTAAGTGATGGTGTTGTATCCAAGATTCCCCATACTCCAAACAAGTCACCTTCTCCTTGTGAGATAGGGAGAGAAGTTTGCAGATCCAGAGGATAATCCGGTGTTGCATGAAATGAGGATGAATTGGTATGATCATGAAATGTGAGCGGGACGTAAGGGTGCAATGGATTTACCGGGATGGATTGTTCTGATGTGACGTCTGCATTCAACCCTCAATTTTTCACAAGGTGATGTCTTTGAAGTTCGTGAAACATGGCACTTCCCTTGTTAACAACCAATAGGGTTGAAGCGATAGATGATATGATTTGGGGAATGTCTTGAGTGACATTTTGAAGTGGAAGTGTGGATGCGAGCAAATGCATGATACCGAGAGACCTCTCCACAATAGTGCTTACATCAAATTCATAAGGGAGTTTATCCCCTTCTTTTGCTAACTCTAACATGTATTGGGATGGGTACAATCTCAGCATAGCACTGACAATTCAGTGACTTTCAGGGTTTTGCACAATTTCTAGAAGTTTTGATTGTGTCATCCCATTTTCAGTGATGTCCTCTATATGACCTTCCTCTTGAGAACTTTGAGGCATTTGAGGAGGATTTATTGGGATTTCAATTGTTATCATCGAATTGAATGTTGTTTCGGTTTGACTTAGATCGCTTGAAATGGATGTTTCTTTCTTTTGCTCCATATTCTTCTTGTGTTGAGATCGAGTTTGAACCATAAAATAAAGATCAATTTTCAGGAATGCAAGAGATGAATCTCTAACCCCTTAGAATTTTCTAAACCTTAGGTTCAAAAAAGCAAAGAACTAGGATAATTGAAGGATCAAAGCGATGACGAGGATGAGATAAACGAAAGATGGGTGATACGAATGAATGGAACTCTTAAAGAACCTTTAAAGGAAATGCTAAACTTTTAGGGCTTGATTTGATTCATTGTGATGGATTGATAGTTTGACTAGGTGTTTTAAGTCAAATAGGAGTGATAATGTACTTGTAAACTTTAAGAAGTTGTGTTATCCTAGAGTAAACTTGTACATAAGAGAACAGTTTGACTAAGTGTGTTAAGTCAAATGAGGTGATTATGAATTTAATAATTTGGCTAAGTGTGTTAAGCCAAACAAGATGATAATGGACTTGTAAAACCCTAGGAAGTTGTGTTATCCTAGAGAAAACTCATGCACAAGAATGACGGTTTGACTAAATATGTTAAGTCAAACAAAGTGATTTAATTTTTCCTAGAAGTTTAGCATAAAGGATGTTTTCAAAGTTTCCAAGATTTGTTGGTGAGGCGACTTTTGACTTATTTGGATGGTTGATAGGTGGATGAGAGTGATTGAATTTGACCCTAGACTTGACCTAGATAACACTTCTTCTTACAAGACCTCAGTTTTGAAGAACACGCTTGACTTCCTATGTGAGAAAAGAAAACCTTTCAAAAAACTCAGGATTTTGTTGATAATAGAACGCATACAACTCTGGGTTGTTTCTTGAAGCTTTTTTGTAAAATTTGTAACCCAATATTTCTCTAACATCAAAAATCATTTCAATATGCTCCTCACGAGCTTTCAGACTAATCTTCTTGAACTTTGGTTTTTATATTTTGATCTTGCGGGAAATCATTTCAGAGAACACATGTGTGGGGTCAATTGTCATTATCTTTTCTTAATGAATTCTTTTTACCACAAACATTTCTTTGATTAAAGTTTCAAAATAAATTTCTATGTCTTAATTCCTTTCATTCCACAAGGTCCATTATGTGAAAATCAGGGTTTCAAGGGCACAGTTCCCTAAGTTGACTTTAGGAAAAACAAATGATGATTAAACCCAAGTACTTAGAAACCTCTAAGGATAGAATTCCTAGGGTAAGCAAGAGAACTTAGTTTTTTCAAGGGATATTTGTTTCCTCCAAATGGTTTCAAATTTTTAAGTTCTTGTTGAATGTTTGTTTTCCAAAGTTTTAGATCCAAGCAAAGTGTTTTGATTCCAATGACATGCACAATCCTAGGCTGAAAAGAGAGTATTTGTTGGGTTCCCACTTGGATAAATCCAGCTATGCATATTCAGTGTGGATGATTAGATGCTTGACCACATAGGCTCCCCCTTATAGTGCACTCGCTTCTCAGGTCAGCCAAGCATCAGTACCCATGAATCTCCCATGGCATACTTTTCATCTCTACAATAGAACCACATGTATATGTGGGGTGGCTTCGAAGGACATAACCTTTTGCACCAACAAATAGATAGGATTTTAGCCTTTGCTAAACAAGAGGTTTTAATTCAGAATTTTTGTTCATGGAGATTGACCCATGCGGCGAGAGACCATTGTTGCCCTTCCCGTTGGAGCCAACTGTGTGATATTGTCTTTTGTTCTAGTACTCACTTTTATATCCCAGCTGGAAATACACTTGGCTTTAGTGTGTTACCGATTGGGTCGTTCCCTTGGGTGAGTAATTTTTCCCACAAGGCAGGCCCTCTAAGATAAAAAAAAGTGAGCAACCATATTCGTAGTTCAATCAACCTTCGTTTAAACAAAGGGAGAACACACGCAATAAGTTTACTCACACTTGCAAGATGTTTTTTTCAATTTTAGATCCCAAATCAAAGTGTGAAGGCAATCTCTTAAACAATTTATTATCACCAAAAGACTTTTGATTCTCAAGATCACCATGAAGCGTGAGAGAAGCGCATATGCCTTTTAAATGATACTAAGTTGCGAAAAAGATTGCAAAGCATGAAAAACACTTGTTCATTTTAGACCATAAAAGCAGTTATTTTGATTCATTTTAAAGCACCAAAATGAGATGTGAAAGTTGTCTTGTTCAATTGTTAAATCCAAACAAAATCTAGTGAGTTTCTAAGTTCAATTTTAACCAAGTTGAAAATATAAAGTCAAATGGTTAATTTTAAACCCAAGAAGAAAGGTGAGTTAGTTTAAAACAGAAAACAAGAGTAGAAAATGGAGCCTCGGATTATAACACTAAGCATTAAGAAATTATTTTTTCAAGTCTTAATTTAAAAATCTTTTTTCTAACTTCAATTTGTTTGCCCTTGTTCAACTCTGTTGTCCAGCTCCAATGCTAACCTTAACCTATAAAGTAATGACACAAAATCAGAACTTTCTTTAAAATCCCAACTATGTTTAAGATCAATTATACATCACTACTTTCACATAATAAATTACATTTGTCAAGAAAAGTTTTGAAAGATAATGGTTATATCTTGAGCAATTCCAAGTTGGAAGTTCCAATCAATGTTTGAATATTCAATACCGGCCAATAGCTAATTATTCATTAATTAACTCCACAAGGAATGATTAATTGATTATGCAAAGAGTGATATGCATTAATTGATTGCCAACAAATATTTTTTAGAGGTACTAATTGATTTTGCAAACAGTGATTAGGTATGTATAAATTTATTTTGATCAACTAGTTGAAGCATTAAAAACAAGACAATAAGCTTCAAGCATTTCAAAAATAAATAAAAATTATTGTCCACAAATATTTTACTCTTAAAAGTATGAATCAATATCTAAAGTCTCAATCAACATTTAATTAACTAAGCACTAGAAACATGAGATAAGGAGAAATCTTAATGACAAAGTGTCAAGATTATTAGCGCAGCTGATTATCAAACAAAGAGATGACTCCTTCCTTTCACAATGGTGGATATATTCAATGACAGTGTGGATTTCTTGACAGTTGAGTGTAATAAGTCTGCCACAGGTAAACCAATTTCTAATATGCTTGCAAATTTAAGACTCAACATCATGTGATAATGGAGATTGCAAATATCACGTGATTGTGCAGCTAGAAGTCAATGAACATAATCAAACACTTTTTTAATTCTTATCTACTGCATTAGTGAGGTCATGGTCCTAGCCATTGGTGCATACCTAGCATTAAATTTTGTTTTCATCGGTAGCTAAAATACTACCTAAAGTGAAATGTGAATACCATGTGCAAAATATAGAGCTTTAAATGCATATCAAGTCTGATTATCCCCATATAATAAAATGCATCAACTCAATGAAATATCAGATTCCTATAGATTTTATGTCAGAACAAAATCACCTAGTATTAATTATAAGTTGACAATAGGTAGTTTCTAGCTTCTTTGTAAAATCAACGAAATAAATGAAGTTTCAAAAACTTTCAGGCTAATGCAATTACCCAGCGTAAAGTTGAATACCTCTTCTTTGACCAATTGGGTGTTTTGCACGTGGGAGGTGACCAATTCTTACCTTTCCTACATTGAATCCTTGGCATATGATTTTACTCTATTCCAAATAATAACTCAAAAAAGAAGAAAGCACCAACCTATGAGTCATGAGAGAAAAAAGTTGTTGGAGCTTTACAAGTAGCAATTTCCCATTTAACTCATCTTCGAGCTTCTACCATTATAGATATTTTTAATGTTACTGACAATGCATTGGACAATGATTCAATTAGTTTTATGTCTTATATTTTGAAAATGATTCTCAAACTGAGAGAGAACACCAGACTGACTCTGATCTTAAAAAAGCATATGATAGTGAGAAGCTAACAAAGCATCTGCAGATGTTAGATTGAAGGTAAATGGTGTGCCATCACTATAAACTAAGGTTGTTCATGTTCTAATTTCAGAAAGAGTAGAAGATAGTGGTGAAAGAACCACTCACTAATGGAAAGATACTTTTTCCTTTTTTCTGTTGAAAAACAACTCTATATTTTGGCGCTCAAGCAAAAAATGGTGATGATTCTTTTGGTGATGACACTTTTTTTTTTTTTTGATAGGACTATGAACTTGCAATAATAACACTCTTTCTTGTGTAAAAGCAAGGATATTACTTACTACAAAGAATTGGCGAGAGGAGTTATTTCTAACTGGTTGCGTGAATTGGATCACTCGCTGGGAATAAAGCTAGATACCACAATGGGCACCAAGCATGTCAAAGTCGAGTTTGAATTCAAAACTTAATAAACTATTTAATATTGTACTATAAATTGAAGTTACAAGAACAGTTCAAAAACTATTTATTTCCTCTTTGAGACTTCCTTTCCAAACTCTCGCAATCTGCATACAGAATTTTGATCCATTGGTGCTCTGTTTCACAAGGCTTACTTTTCTCAACCATTTCAGTATTACATACCTTTCCTCTATATGGTGGCATATGCACACTTTCACAAGTAATATTTAATTGCAATTTGAACAACTTCTAAAATCAATCCTCAAAATTCAAGATTCCTTTGTAGGCATGTTGCACAACCTTATGCTAAGAATTGTCACTCATGATTACAAGGAACTGACAGGCTTTGGATCAGCAAACACACACAAAAAGGAAAAGAGTTGAATTCTAAGGATATGCAATGGTCAGGTTCCAACTAACTTAAATGCAAGTTGAGTCGAGTTGTCATTATTTGTAGAAAATTTTACCTGAACAGACTTCACAAAGGACCGTGTGCATTTGCTCAACAATTTAAACAATGGCAATTAGTGGGCACACATTTTCTTCAAAATTTCCTATGAAACAATCCCTCTAGCACAGATTTGTGGAAAGCCAGGCTTTACAACAACACTTATGATGATTTTTTTTATTTTTTATTTTTGATTGGATTACAACATCATTATGCAAGAAAGAGTAATATAAATGGAAACATGAACTGTAGTTACACCGAATATACATTAGTCTGCACCATTAAGAACAACTGAACATGTCATATTTTTTTATTCTGACCTCAAATGTCTTTGTAATGACTACAAAGGCCACAATTGTTTCATTTAACTAGAATAATAGGACTGACAACATTTAATAGACCATACAGAATATAAATAGCTTACAAACAGTTAGAACTATGAAAGAACCAAATATTTAGCATCTGCAAACCATTGATCAATTTATGCCTAAACTCCAACAAACATGAAACATATACATATCAAAGAAATGTTAGAATAAGCCCTCCTTCTAGCGCCAAATGTGGAACATCAAAATCTGCAAGCTTCTAAAACTCTAACACACACCCATTTAGCATGATTAGTGTTTCAAAACTAAGAAAACATCTAATATCCCTATGGAATAATACATCATGCTTTAAAATGAAAAAAAATGACGAGGATGAACAAAACACATAAAACATGAAGCACACCTATTCCATATTGGATTGGTTCTATCCTTTGTGTAGAAGATAGCCCTTTCCCAACCCTTGCCAAGAAAATGAGATGATAGACAATGAGATGCAAACTGAACTCAAGTTGCCTATAGTGATAATGCTTCAAAATGTAGATGATAAATGAGAGAAAAGGCATTGAATTTATAGGAGAGATTGAGAGAGGAGAGGCCAAGATTGAGGAATGTGGACTAATCCCCAACAAATAGGAGAGAGCCACTTGTCACAATGTGATTGGCCCATGATTGTGCAAGTTTTGGCCAATGTGCCCATTTGAATTTTAAAAATGGAATTAAATGAATGTAGTTGAAGGATTTGGGGGGAATTTTGGTTTGGACAAAAAAAGTCAAACAAGGGGAGTTAATGAGGGCATATTCCTTGGGAATATGCTTTGTGAAGAAACTAGGGGTTTTTAATAAATCAAAATAATGATGTATTGTGCAAGTGGGAAAAGCTAGAGGATGGGATTGGGTTAGGCTTATCATTAGTCAGGGATTTGACTAATTAAGCTAGTGATTAGTTGGTGTGACATTTGATTTACATTTTTGGATTTTTTTAAAATCAAATGAGAGGAAAATGAATATTAGCTATTTAATTAAATACATGTGATTTAATTAAATCAAGAGACTTTAGGATATTTATTAATTAATTTGATTTAATTAATTAAGAAGAAAATGATAAATTATGATGTTAATCAATAATGTTAATTTTGTGTTATATGGTGTGCGTCACTTTTTTAAAATGTTGTTTTGTGAAAAAAACTACCTTTCGTGGGAGATGGAAAAAGAAGTGCAATCTGATTCCAAAAATTTTGAAAAAAATATTTTTAGAATCTATAGACAAAATTTGACAAGACTCTAGTTTGCATCATCTTCAAATTCATCACGGTTTAGCCGCTATAGGTGCTCGAATGTGAAGATTTAGTTAAAAATAATAATTTCAGTGTCCAGTTTGGCCAAAAATTTTAACCCACTATTGTGGGATCATACATAACCCTAGTGAATTAATTAAATTGATTTATTTAATTAATAGAGGAAATGATGTTAATTGAAGCATTATTAGATGCATGATGTTAATTAGGATTATTTTCATCTCTACATTTTTCCCCTCTTTGAAGCAATGTACTTGTCTCCTTGATTCAAAGAATGATGCTGCCGACATCCAAATTAAAAAAAAAATTGAATTTTTTCGGATGCCCTAGTGGAAAGAAGTATGTTGGTACATTTCCCCCTCGAAAGATTGAGCAAAAAGTTCAATTTGAGGTCAATTTTGTGATAAAGAGGTTAAAAATGGATCTATGAATGGTTAGACTAACATATCTATATGATAATGATGATGTAAATCAGATGTTTGTAAGATGCTTAGAATAAAAAATCTATATTATTTTAAACAACTTAAATGATTATGCAATGCATGTGAGATGGATGAGATGGATGAGATTGTCCTATGATGATATGACATGATTATGCAGGATGAGAGTGTGGATGCATGGTGGATGCATTGATGAAATGATACTTATGTTAGCGTGAAAGAGGATAGAAGAATGAGAGGGATCAACCCTTGAATCCAAGAAGATGCAGAAGTCCAATAAGTTTATTAGTCATCAAGACTTTATTAGATATGATAATGAATGATGATGATGTATTGCTTATCCAAGGATGGGAGAGATAAAAAGCATAACTTTCCTTATGTTTGATAACACACCTAGGTACGATGCATAAAGTTATAAAGAACCAATACGGCGTTGCACCTAGTGTGATGGACTTTGACTCGACAATCAGATAGGAGTACTCTTGTTCACACCTAACATACGAAACCTTATTCAGAATGCAATTCAGATATTCTAGACATCTCGGACCAAGACATAGAAAAGCAAGCCTTCCTATGTGGTCAACAAGACACCTAAAACAGCCTCCCTACAAACAAAACAAAGCACGCATGATGAAGTTATTTTACAAGGATATCCAACAAGCACATTAGATAAAAAGATAATGACTAGTGCCCCATTCCTTTCTCTCTAAACATTTTTTATTAGGTATCCTTGAGAGATCATTAGAATGAAAACAAAATAAGATAAGTCAAAAAGACCAGATAAAGTAAATAAACAAGGTAATGTTCTTCATACCGCTAGCCAAGACTAAACTATGGTGATGCCTGATGTTGATGTCCATTGTAGGAAGGATGCATCCTATGACATGTTGTGATCAAATGATGATGAGATTTGATTGGATGATAAGATATTGATACTTTGATTTGTTCAACTTGCTTGCTTACTTACCTAGACTTGAAACTTTGACGATTAGGTGTTCACTTTTTGAACCTGTTAGACTTGCCTCTGATTGACTTACCAAAGGATGAAGATGATGATTGATTTATTATGAATGATGATTACTGCAGGTGAAAGTGAGATCAAATGGGTACACCATTTTGGGTTTTCTCAAATATTTGCATGTTTTTTGGTGTTTTTGAAATGTTTTAAGGCTGTTTTTGGGATTTTGAGCTTTTCAATGTTTTTGGTATTTTTGAGATTTTTTTATTTTTTTGGGTTTTTGAGATTTATGACCAAGAGACTAACCTAAACACCTATCCAAAGGGTCTAGGGAGTTGATCAATAGATTAGCCTTTCCTATTTTATATACAGCAAGACCACGTAGTTCGACCGACAACAGACTTGATTACCGATGAGATAGATGGGTAAGTAGATTAGTATTTTTATTGCAACGGACACCTAAAGGATTGACCTAAAGTGTCTCAGGGGATGATCAAAGATCAACCTTGCCTACGTTCAAGCTCAGAGATGACGTAGTTCAGTTGGATGACCCTATTTTTTATTTTTCAAATTTTTTGACATGTTTTTGATTTTGATATGATTTGGATGTTTTTTGATTTTTTGATTTTTTTATTTTTTGAATGTTTTTGGATTTTTTATTCTAAGGAAAATCACAAGAATATACATGAATATAATCTGATGCAAGTACAAGAACATGCCCCTAACATGATGTGATAGACTACTTCGATAAAGGTAGGACAAACTGACCTTGGGAGTGTGCCAAGTAGTACTAGGGTGGATCATGATACAAACACGAAATCAACCTATGATATGGACGTGGATGGATGGATGGAAGGATAAATAGAATTTAATGGATAATTCATGAAGATCCTAGTGGATGGAGAGTGCTTTATTTAAGCTTGGCACCTATTTGCTAGGTTTTCACCATGGTATTTGTCCAAAGTGCCACCGAAGTGGTTTTCACTAGAGGAAGATTTTTTTCTTTACTATTTTCAATTCTTTTTCTGATTTTTTTTTTTGTCACCAAGATGCCTATTTACTAGGTTTTCATCTAGGTGACCATTTTTTTAGGACATTTTTTGATTTTTTTGTATTTTTGGTTCTATACCTTGAAAGATTTTAGCCATAAAACTTTTTGAGATGGGAGTTGTTCATGGGCTCCTACAGAGGTTCCCCTTTGGGTGTTGATAGCTGGCAGGCTCCTGATTTATAGCTTGCCATGATAATGAAAGGTCCTAACCAATTGGGCTCAAGCTTACCTTTTATTTCTAGATTTGGTACGTTCTTCTGGTTCTCCTTTAGTACAAGCTCACCGACTTGAAAGGTCTGCCTCCTGATCATCTTGTTATAACTCCACTTGAGTTAGTTCTGATACACTTGTAGGTGGTTTAGGGAATCCATGCACCATATGTCTAGTAGTTCTAGCTCATTTAGTCCTGATACCTAGTATTCCTAATCTGTGATGAGATTTTGTAGTGATATTCTCAAGGATGGGATCTCGATCTCAATAGGGAGGATGGATTTTGATCTATAGACTAGGGAGAATGGGGTGGCACCTATGGGTGTGCAGATGCTCATACGGTAGGCCCATAAAGTAGGGTTTAGTTGTAGATGCCACTCATGACTAGCATCATTGATTATTTTCTTAAGGATTTTCAAGATGGTTTTATTAGTGGCTTCTGCTTGGCTATTGCCTTGAACCTAATATGGAGTGGAAAAGAGATGTTGGATTTTGAATTTTTGGCAAAGGTCACAGACATCCTGATTTTTGGATGGTGTCCCATTATTAGAAATAATGGCTTGAGAGACACCATATCGGTATATAAGGTAGTTCAGGATGAACTTTGATATCTATTTTTAGGTTATTTAGGTCATGAAAATGGCTTCAACCCACTTTATAAAGTACTTTGTGGCAATGATGATGAATTTGTGGGTGTTGGATGAGGTGGGGGTGATTTTACCAATGAGATTGAGCCCCCACTGTGAAAAGGGCCATGGTGTAACAATAGGATGAAGCTCTTGAGTTGGTGCATCGATAAGGTCTCCATTTTGTTGGCACTATAAGAATTTTTTTACAAAGACATGCGCTTTTGTTTCCATCATGGGCCAATAGTAACCTATCCTGAGTAATTTCTTAGCCTGAGTTATACCGCTCGAGTGTGAACCATAGATTTCTATGTCAGCCATTGGGATCAAATTAATGATCATTTAAGTGGATTTCCTATATAAAAAATATTTTAAATCCTTATTTCACATAATCCAGATAATAATTCATGTTATCAAGTCAAGCATTCAAGAGTTAAGCATTCCAGGACTTCACAAGGTCATCTAGAGAGCATTCAAGATCATTTTTAAGGCATTCAAGGATAGAATTATTCATCAAATATTGTAGAAATTAATGATCCCTCATAATGTCTAGCATATCAAGCATCAAGCATGTTATTGAGCTAGTGTTGTGATGTAGCATTAAATATCCAAGATCAAGCATTGTTCTACATCTATTATCAAGATCAAGATCTATATCCTTCATCGCCATTTCATGTTGAGTTACAAAATTACAAGACATCATTCAAGGTATTATGGTCCATGTTTCATGTTCTTTATTTCATATTCAAGGCCTCCATTTCATTGTCTCATCATTTGGTTTAATTACCTACAAGGGGTTTGACCAAGGAAAACCCCTATTCACTAACAATCACAAGTTTTCTCCTCTTCACATGTGTAATTGTAGATCTAGGTTTCTTAAAGCTTGAAATATCATTGAAGATTAGGTTACAAGCTTGTTGGAGTTGTATCCCCATTTGCAAGGTTATAATATTCACTAAAAAGCCACCTACAACCTTGAAATTAAACTTTTGGATCCAAAAACCTAGACAAGTGAAAAGAGCAGATATTGAAGACCAAATCTAGATCTTGAAGTTCCAAAAAATCCAAACTAGAATCATTCACCACAAGTAGAAAATGAGTCCCACTGTAGGTATATTTCATAAATTTTTATAGATTAAGATACCCTTTTGTCCAGAACCTGCTCCTATGCAAAAATCCAAAACTAGGACTAATTCACCCAGAATGGTGAATGAGTCCCAAGAGGCCAAAATTTTAGGATTTGTAGAATATCAGGTTTTCATTCAAACCTCTACCAATTTACAAATACACACTTATGATTTTACAACTTTTTGTTATGTTTTATATGCATTTCTAGGTCATTTAATTCAAGTTTGCATCATATTAGAGTTTTATATTTTATCTCACATTTCATTGTCTTTTTCAAGTCATTACATGGTGGTGAACCCATTATTATTCTGCTTTCATGCCCTCAGATAGCCCTATTGCAATATCTCTTTCCCTTTTGCATTGACATCTCTAGGGTTATCCTTCAATGGAATAGCTTGAAAGTGGGTGTGATAGCACTTAATAATGATAACCCTTCACCCCCATTTTTCCATGGTTCCAAGGGTACTCATGTGATTCTATTTATTTAGTGTTGGTTGTAAAGTTCATATTTAGGTTTTGTCCAAGTTGATCAGCAATAGTAAATTAAATCATAATCTTCAACAACTAAGTCATTTAAGCTTTCATTTACATAAACTAGTTAGAATGTGTAAGAACAAAAAAAAAACCATGCTTTTGACTAGAGAATGGAACCAGAAAACAAAGACCAACAGTAAGAAACAGGGGCTGGTAAAACAAAGGAACCCAACATACAACACATCCCTACATAAGTAGGTAAAAACTAGCATAAGCCAATAGCTTACACACCAAATAGAGGGCAACTACCCCCAATCAACAACTCTAGAACTTATAATAAAATAAAATAAAAATAAAACAAAGGGAGAAGGGCCTCCTTTTCCACAAAACACCCACCTTATAAACAATCCCAAACTCTACCTCTAAAGGAGCACAGTCTACCTCAAAAGGATCTACAAAGAAGAAAGATAGCAAGAGGAAAGATCCTCCCATCAACCCACCAGAACACACCTCCACCTCAATAGGAGAATCAAAAAAAGAAAGTTGCAACTTGGAGAAATAGAACCATCAAAAGGGACAAGAATACCTCCCTTAAGCACTATGAGAAACATATCTTTCAAGAAGGGAAAGGAAAACACCCCAGCCAAACGAAACAAGGCAAGGGTAGCCCCTACCCCCAAGAGAAATTCTATTAAAATCAACATTGTATAATGAAAAGTAATACCATCATCACACCAAATGCTGAAATTAGAAAGCAAAGACATAGTAAGAGAGAACTTGTCTAGGAAATGAGCTTGCACCCACAAAGCACCAATAGCTGACATTATAGTGATTCAAAAAAAATAGCAATAGCTTTGCAAACCTTCCAAGAAACCAAAGAAGTCCCCAAAAAAACCTTCTTCAAGAGCCAAAACAAAGGGCTTAGTACTTCCACAGCAGTAACTACTACAAAAGAGAGTAACCCCAAGCAGAGATAAAGGCCACCAAGATCTGACATGTAATTCCAAGTTCCCAATACCATTAGCAACCATCGCACAAACAGGGTAGCCAACACCAAAATTTGCAAGGGAGAAAATCTCTTCCAATACCAACATATAAAACCATGGGCACTAAACCCACCCCTGAAGAAGCTTCCAGAACCCACACCAAGAAGACTGAGTGAGCATGAGACACACTACAACCACCAACAAAATGGGAAAACCTCCCACAAAGCTCCAACTCCCACCGAATGCCCCACCTAGGGAAGTAACACAACATAAAATACCATGCAATTCCCCAGGCATGAAGAGTTGGAGAGACAAAGGCATATCCCCATCCTCAATATTAACAACGCCCTCCTCCATAGTTTTCAACCTAGAGCCCCCACTTTGAATTTTTCTCAAAGCTATGAAACACTCACAAGAAAGCCACATCTTCAAAGATATTAGCAAGGAGTAGACCTCTACAACCAAAATGATAGCAGTCAACAAAAATGAATCATCACAACCCACATTAAGGAAGAGGAGAAGAGCATGGGTGTTGGAGTAGAATAACCCAACATCCACTCTAACACCAAAATATTCAACATGGAGGCAAAGTAACAAACCCAAACAAAGAGTTAGGACAAGCACTATAAGCATAAGGTGAAGAGGTAGGCTCGAGACACAAACACCAAAGGTGAGTAGGAGAAAGAAGAGGGAAAGATGCCCAATGCAAATGACATCCAAGAAAGAAACCTTGGTAAGAATGGATACCATCGTGGATAGAAGATGTCTGACCAGGTAGTCCCCAAACAACCAACATGCTTGGAAATGAATAGGAATCTTACCACAATTACATATCAATTACCACCAAACCTATGTTATCTGAGAAAAAAAGGATGAACTCAACAACCAGCTACTTAAATGCAACTGAACCACCACTTAAAGGGCAGAAAGGAAACCCAAAACACAACCCCTCACACCTAGAGGCCTGAAGCAATGACGCAACCCATCATCTTCAGGTATGAATCAATGCTCCCATCATCCTCATCCTCTAGATTTTTCAAAAAACTCTGTCTACTCACTCTCCTACTCACACTCTAGCTCGCACCCATTTATTTGTAAACATAGTTTATCCTTATTAAAAAATATAGATATTTGAAGAGTGAGGAAAGAAAATTCCCACAATGTTTTTTTTTTTAATTCATTCCCATAGGTAAAGTTTAGGTTTGCATGCTAAATCCCTTATTCACTCATAAAAATTGGTTCTATGAATGCAAATTTACTGATCTAAACTAGGCTAAAACATAATTAATTTTTAAGATTTGAAACATTCTTTGGTTAAACTCTAAAAACCAAATATTGATGCAAACTACTTTTTGGCATATTGATCGTAATTATACCATCATCAAAAGACAGCTTAATATTTATTTAAACTCAATTACTTCAACATTTGTTGATACTAATCTCAACTCACACACCTAATTTAATTATTAGTTAGTTATCTTATTCGATTGAGAAAGGTTTATTTCTTCATTAAGATTTCACATCCATCACTTCGGCATTGCAGTGATGGGGCAGGCGGGCACGCTCTTGCTTTTGCGTCTATGCACAAAACTAAGGTGAAATACAAGAAAAACACAGCCAAAATTCGAATCATCATGTTTATTTAGCACATCTACAAATAGGATACATGTTAAGTTTATATATAAATTACGTGTCTGTGAATGCTCGATACAAACCGCCTCCAAAAATGCATTGCCTTGTCAAACACTCAAAAATTACCACTGGATAAAATTCTTTCAAAATTGGCTTGCCACTCTTCTTCGTCAAATCACGTGTGGAGATAAAAAAGTCTTACAATGTGATTTGAACGTTATTCACGTCTCCGCATATTTTACCTTGTACAGCAAGAAAACTGTCTATGTAGCCAGCAGGGCGCACAATATTGCTACTTAAAAAATTGTTTCAACCAGAGTATAAGTGAAATACCTAATCACGTAGGTGAATTTTAAAATACCCACTTCCAAAGAAGTCAAAAATAATGCAAAACTTAAGTTGACTACTACTTAAAGAAGAAATTTTCATTGAAGGAAGATTCTAACAAATTTTTCAACATTAGTGTGCTAGTCTTAGCATATTATTCCTTGATTTGTACTTTGCATCCACAAGAAAATGTGCTAGTCAAGTGTGTTGTTAATATGAGTTAGGGTTAATTCATATTTATCAAAAGCATGAAAGGTATTTTTTCTATAGAACTTTAATTTAATCAGATCTTTTAAGAAGACTAGTTCTTTTGCATGAGCTAACTCTCTTGTGTGCCTCTTATTATTTCCCCCTCTAGATTTGGCTAAACATTGTTGCCTTCTCTTTGACTTGTTCAACATTAAATTTTTTTTTTTTTGGTTATATTACTAACCTAAGAATGTCTTTCACCAATATTTTAATCCAAAGACACATGGACCTAACAATGGAATAACAAGAGAAGAGGTATGTGCCTTGCTTCTTGTAGTTATACTTATATTTGTTATGTTCGATGATTTCTTTACTTATTGATTGTTGATTGAATTTCACTACTTGATTTGGTGCTTTCTCATATGGTTAAATCCAATAGAGTAGGGTAGCATCCAACTATTAACCCTCTTTACGAGGAATGAAATTCATGTATGTCAGAATTGTATTATCACATCGGGTGGGAATCCTATTAATTTTCTCACTTACTTCATGAGGAAGGATTGCATGATGGTAGGTAACAATGTTGCATATCATGGTGTTTCCTAGAAGACCTCACAATAGGTTTCATTGTAATGGTTCTAATTTGGCCAAGTGTGTTGTTAACATGGTTCTAATCGAAATAAAACAAAGGGAGAAGGGCCTCCTTTTCCACAAAACACCCACCTTATCAACAATCCCAAACTCTACCTCTAGAGGAACACAGTCTACCTCAAAAGGATCTGCAAAGAAGAAAGCTAGCAAGAGGAAAGATCCTCCCATCAACCCCCCAGAACACACCTCCACCTCAATAAGAGAATAAAAAAAAGCAAGTTGCAACTTGGAGAAATAGAACCATGAAAAGGGACAAGAATATCTCACTTAAGCACTGTGAGAAACAGAGCTTTCAAGAAGGGAAAGGAAAACACCCCAACCAAATGAAACAAGGTAGGGGCAGCCCCTACCCCCAAGAGAAATTCCTTAAAAAACAACATTGTATAATGCAAAGTAATACCATCATCACACCAAATTCTGAAATTAGCAAGCAAAGACACAATAAGAGAGAACTTATCTAGGAAATGAACTTGGACCAACAAAGCACCAATAGCTAACATTATAGCAGCTCCAAAAAAAGAGCAATAGCTCTGCAAACCTTCCAAGAAACCAAAGAAGTCCCCAAAAAAACCTTCTTCAAGAGCCAAAACAAAGGGCTTAGTACTTCCACAATAGTAACTACTAAAAAAGAGAGTAACCCCAAGCAGAGATAAAGGCCACCAAGATCTAACACCTAATTCCAGGTTCCCAATAACATTAGCAACCATCGCACAAACTAGGTAGCCAACATCAAAATTCGCAAGGGAGAAAATCTCTTCCAATACCAACATATAAAACCATGGGCACTAAACCCACCCCTGAAGAAGCTTCCAGAACCCACAACAAGAAGACTGAGTGAGCATGAGACACAATACAACCACCGGAAAAATGGGAAAATCTCCCACAAAGCTCCAACTCCCACCAAATGCCCCACCTAGGGAAGCAACACAACATAAAATACCATGCAAATCCCCAGACACGAAGAGGTGAAGAGAGAAAGGAATATCCTCATCCTCAATATTACCAACGCCCTCCTCCATAGTTTCAACCTAGAGCCCCCACTTTGAATTTTTCTCAAAGCTATGAAACACTCACAAGAAAGCCACATCTTCAAAGATATTAGCAATAAGGAGTAGAACTCTACAACCAAAATGATAGTAGTCAACAAAAATGAATCACTGCAACCCACATTGAGGAAGAGGAGAAGAGCATGGGTGTTGGAGTAGAATAACCCAACATCCACTGTGACACCAAAATCTTCAACATGGAGGCAAAGTAACAACCCCAAACAAAGAGGTAGGACAAGCACTGCAATCGTAAGATGAAGAGGTAGGCTCGAGACACAAACACCAAAGGTGAGTAGGAGAAAGAAGAGAGAAAGATGCCCAATGTAAATGACATCCAGGAAAGAAACCTTGGCAAGAATGGATACCATCGTGGATAGAAGATGTCTAACCAGGTAGTCCCCAAACAACCAATAGGCCTAGAAATGAATAGGAATCTTACCACAAGTATAGATCAATTACCACCAAACCTATGTTGTTTGAGAAAAAAAGGATGAACTCAACAACTAGCTGCTTAAATATAGTTGAACCACCACTTAAAGGGCAGAAAGGAAACCCAAAACACAACCCCTCACACCTAGAGGCCTGAAACAATGACCCAACCCATCATCTTCCGGTATGAATCAGTGCTCCCATCACCCTCATCCTCTAGATTTTTCAAAAAAAATTGTCTACTCAGTCTCCCGCTCACACTCTCGCTCACACCCATTTATTTGTAAACATAGTTTATCCTTATTAAAAAAAATGGATATTTGAAGAGTGAGGAAAGAAAATTCCCACAATGTTTTTTTTTTTAATTCATTCCCATAGGTAAAGTTTATGTTTGCATGCTAAATATCTTATTCACTCATAAAAATTGGTTCTATGAATGCAAATTTACTGATCTAAACTAGGCTAAAACATAATTAGTTTTCAAGATTTGAAACATTGTTTGGTTAAACTCTAAAAACCAAATATTGATGCAAACTAGTTTTTGGCATATTGATCGTAGTTATACCAACATCAAAAGAAAACATAATATTTATTTAAACTCAATTACTTCAACATTTGTTGATACTAATCTCAACTCATACACCTAAATTAATTGTTAGTTAGCTATCTTATTTGATTGAGAAAGGTTTATTTTTGCATTAAGAGTTGAGTATGAATAGCCATAATTTTACTAGTAAGGAAAGTAAATATGTATAAAAGTGTAATTTTTTTTAGCAAATAATGAAAATATATTCTTTGAAAGAAATCAATTGAGGCCATGTGAGAATACATTTCAACACTATTTATGAGACACTCAATTTATTTAACTATGAAAGTAGAAAAATTTTATTTCAAATGACTCAAGTTTTGAATAGAGAACTCGTTACTCATGAAATCAATATCATAATTGTGTAAGGTTCAAACATAAAAAAAAAATTCTCAATTGATGTTAATACAAACATGAGAATACTCTCATACTCTCCCTATCTTACAGAGAAACCCTTTGTCAGGAGCACAATTTCTATCCTCTCTACATTTACAAAATTTATCTAGTGCGCATACATCTCTAAATTCCTCTGCACCTTTTTCTCAGATTCCAAACAAGCCATCTATTAAATCATTACAAAACACTCCCTCTTAATCAAACTTATCTTTCACATTCAAAAATCCTTCTAAATTCACTGCCCATTTTTCCAATCCTCCAAACCTTTCCCAATGTAGTCCTCCTCAATACTTCTCGATAACCATCTATTCGATCTCTTGATACACATCTTCATTCCACTTGGGCATACCAGCTTCCCTTGGTCGATAGGTTACAAGCTTCATCGTCACCTAAGCCCTATGATCCTTTATTTCCACTTATTTTTTAACATATTTCTTATCATGTTCTTATGGTACATGATTTATTATTGTTCCTATTCTTCCTAGGTTCCACATTTATGATTTCTATCTATTTTAATATTTCCATGTCATACTCATTATGATATATTCATATACTTATAAAAGTATTCCTATCTTATATCTTCATCATCCTTAGCATGCTTATGAACTTACATATGTATTTTTCTTACCATGCTCATATCTTAAGACCCTTTTCATGGTCATACCTTTTACATCTATCCTTGTTATTTAAATTTTCCTTCACTAGGCCCACTATCGGGGAGACTCGTTGTTTACCCTTATTATGTGCGCATTCACAATTGTACTTTTCCCATGTCCCTACATGATTATCTTATTTATGCTATATTTTATAATTTTTATATCCCTCATGTTGGTTATATATTTAGGTGTCTGCTTATGGAACTAATTGGAGAAGAAATTTTTCCAACTAATGTTTCTTGTGTGACTTTTTATTTAAGAAATGGATAAATGTACCACCACCACAATATAGTATAGATTTACAAATGTTTTTCACTTCATTAGAGTCCTTTTAATATTCACATATTGAAATATTTACCAATTTTTCTATCAAGTAGAGTCTATTATGGATCTCCTCCTTATTTTAATTACATATTATGTTATTTCTTGTTTAATCAAGATGAATTTTGTGCATTTTTTGATATGTGAAATATACTACTCATTGCACACTTTTCATATTTTTTATGGTTTTGATTGAGTTCTCATTATGTAGACTTCAAGAATGAATTATATAGTTTAGGTGTTTGAAAAATATTTGGTTTTAATTTTAATGGCTCATTTTACTTTACCATGAATTTATGTAGTTGTTCACATGCACATCAAAGTTAGGGAGAATGTAATGGTGGAAAGTATATACATATAGAATTTTCCCCTACATTTTTAGTCCCAAATGAATTAGAATATCATTTATGCAATAACATGTTTTCAAGTGGCATATTCTTCAATAAATTTTTCTCATAAAATCACATCATCACTCATCTCCAAAGATTGATCATTATTGCTAGATCACCCAACTACCATCCTAGATTATATTCATAAGTGATGAATTAATCTAGGTTATTTTTGTAGTTTCAGATTTGAGCCTACAAGATTTTAAAATTAAATAAAAAATTAAATATACACCTAGTGGATATTTTTACTATTAATTATGATTGATCTAGTGTAAATTTGTGTTTATTTGTCTGCTACATTGTTGTATTCAAATGCATTACTTTTTCCACACAAAATCATGATATATTAACCTAGGACATGCAAAAGGAGACAAAAGAATAATCAGATAACATTTATTTAAAAGCATTCCATCATCTAATTCACATTACAAAGTGTGATTTCTTATTAGAAATCCTTGTTCCAAATATATTAAGTTGGTCCAATAAGGGGTCCAACTAGGGAGATAATGAGTATCACAATTTAGTAAAGTCTCCAATGTTATTTATAAACATAGTTTGTGCTTATTAAAAATAGATATGTTAAGATTGATGAAAAAAAATTCCAATAATGACTTTTTTTTGTCATTTCATTCCGATTGGTAAATTTTAGGTTTGCATGCTAAGTCACTCCTACACTAATAAAAATTGGTTCTATGAAAGTAGATTTGATGATCTAAACTAGGCTAAAACACAATTAGTTTTCAAATTTTGAAACATTGTTTGGTTAAACTCTAAAAACGTAGCAGTGATGCAAACTAGTTTTTGGCATATAGATCATAATTATACCATCGTCAAAAGTCAACTTAATATTTATTTAAACTCAATTAATTAAAAATTTGTTGATACTAATCTCAACTCATACACCTAGTTGTTAGTTAATTATCTTATTTGATTGAGAAAGGTTTATTTCTTCTCTAAGAGTTGAATATGGATAGCCATAATTTTTCTAGTAAGGAAAGCAAATACGTATAAAAGTATAAGTTTTTTCCTGGGAAAGAATGAGACGTGTAAATAGAGAATGAATTGGTTTCTAAGACAACCTTGTATCATGCACATTGAAAATTAAGATATCACATTTTTATAATTAACTTTCTCTTAAGAAGTTTTTCAAATTTTCTATTAAATGGTTATTAATACTCCATTTTCCAATTCATAGAAAAAACATTTTATTTGTTGAACTACAAAATTTAATAATATTATTATTTTTTGCATACCCTAAACTTGTCCAATGCTATAACATGTATCTCGACTATACATCAATTTATTGTAGCATGGAAGTGAAGCTTAACTAATCAACATGACATATCTCAAATTATACATGCAATTAAAATAATGAAAAAATATATTTATTTATTTTAGAAGAAATCAATTGAAATCATGTGAGAATACATCTTATCGCTGTTTATGAAGCACTCAATTTATTTAAATATGAAAATAGAACTTTATTTGAAATGACTCAAGCTTCAAACAG
Source organism: Sequoiadendron giganteum (assembly GCA_007115665.2). Taxonomy (NCBI): domain Eukaryota; kingdom Viridiplantae; phylum Streptophyta; class Pinopsida; order Cupressales; family Cupressaceae; genus Sequoiadendron; species Sequoiadendron giganteum. The sequence continues at coordinate 602,852,578 of CM021104.1, forward strand.
AGCATTACTTACTCATGAAATCAGTATGGTAGTGATGTTAGGTGTGATACCCTACCTACTTATTGAAACATTAAAAAAAAACACCTTCTCAATTGATACTCCTACAAACACGAGCATACTGCCATACTCTCCCTGACTCACAATGAAACCCTTTGTCTGGAGCACAATGCCTATCCTCTCTACATTTACAAGATTTTTCTGGTGCACATCCATCTCTGAACTCTTCTACACCTTTTCCTCTAATTCCAAACAAACCATCTGTCCAATCATTGGAAAACACTCCCTCCGGATCAAACTTCTCTTTCACGTTCAAAAATCCTTGTAAATTCACCGTCCGTTTGACCAATCCTCCAAACAGGTGACCTCCAGACTTTGCCCAATGCAGTCCCCCTCTATACTTCTCGATCACCATCTGTTCGATCTCTTGATACACATCTTCATTCCATTTGGGCGTACCAACTTCCTTTGGTCGATAGGTTACGAGCTCCATCATCACCTGATCCTCAATGGGTCCCAGGTACGCCTCGAACTTCTTAATAGACCGAATATATATTATATCTAGGTCACACATCCTTTGGGCATCCAAATCTCTTAGTGTCAGTCAAGGACACTAATGCATAGCATGGAATTCCTTATGTTACACTTTTTTCCTGCATAGATGGACTAAAAGCATAAAATGTTTTGTATTCTACACATGCACAAACATAAAATATATCATGAGGTTATTGAGTATAAAAAGATAAAAAATAACAAAAATAAAGAAAATACATTATAAAATACCAATATAAATTTTGAAAGGAAATAAATTGAATGCAAGAGACATCACCAAAAATACAAGCATCTACGAAACTAACCAAAACAATTGTGCACATAGATAAATAAGGATTGTTTTGGGCGATTTGGCTATTTAGGGGATTTCCTTCATCAAACCCTAATTTTGGTGTTTCCACCTCCATAGACAATCATGATTGATTTGATAAAAGAGTCAATAGCAAAGAAAGACTTTTAACAATGACGAGACAAAAATAAGATATCCCTCACCAAGAAGTTGCAAACAACCTCCAAAGTTGATTTTATAGTTATAATATTGATGTCTTACTCAATCCTACAATGAATAATTGGCATGCAAGGTGCCTAGAAAGTGTTGTTGCTTCAAGAGGCTAAAAACATTGAATAGTTGCAAAGACAAATACCAAAGTACATAGTGTGAGTGTTTAGGAGAGAGAGAATCAGAGACATAAAATCTCCCTTTTCCAAAATACATATTTTTGGATTAGTTTCCTATGAGAGAGGGGGACCACCCACTACAAGACCCCAGGGCACAAAAGGCCAAGAGTGAAGAGGCTTCCCTAACCCACCTCAGCTTAGAGGATAGCTAGGATGAAGAGGATGAGAATGATGAGGACTATGTATCCTTCGATCACTCTAAAATCCTGAATGTTCGAATGAGGCTAAGTGAGTCAGCCTTTGGAGTCAGACTCATGTCCCAAGAAGCTCTTTGTCTGAGGATGGAAGTGCAGTTCTAGGATGACAGTGCAGCCCACTGGCATCTCAAGTGTGCGCTAGTGTTCGTATGGCTAGAGAACCAAAAAGGCAATATTCTAACTCGAAAAGGAGGACTAACAGCCTAATCTAGAGATGTTTAAAGTGACAGAATGATATCAAGTAAAGAGAAATGTAGATACAAATATGATAAAGGAAATGTATTACCACCAAGGTGACGAAGACGATCTCATACAATACTCTCTTCTCCAGCTCGCTCCAAGTTCTCTCCACCTGCACATAATAAAGGGAGAAATTGTTGGGGTTGTATAGGGGCCTACCTCACTCAAACCCTCATCTTGGTTTTTCAACCTATGTCACCAAAAAGTGTATACCTTTGCACTTTTTCACTCATTTTGGCCTTGATTACCTTGATTCAACCTTGTAAACTTTTAATTCAACACTAATCTAACAGTGTTTTACTAAGGTGTTGTGAATTTTTGTAACACATTTCCTCACTTTTCTAAGACCCTTTCAACATAATTCACCTAAATAATACATTCTTATACCTTCCTAAGCCTTAAGACAAAGTGTTGTAAAGTGTTGTGTTGCATTTTCACATTTATCTAGTTTTATCACCCCTAAATCAACCCTTTTTATATGTTAATTTTCCCTTTTAATGCATCTTTAGTCCCAACCTAAGTGTGTTTCAGGAGGAAAACTTGATTAGATTTATTAAACATAAGTTAATTCTTGATAATCCTAAAAAAATTCCTAGGAGGACTAGGTCGCCACTTTGGGCGACCCAGTCCCTCAAAGCATAAAATTCAAATTTTAATAAAGCTTCAATGAGAATCTTGCCTTATAAACCCTAAGTTCATCCTATTAGGTTGCATTTCGAGAAAATTAGGGTTTCAAATGTACAAATAAGGGTTTTTACCTCCATTTTTCCTCTCCTCTAGCTCATTTTTTACTCTCTAGCTCATTTTCTCTCTCCTAGTTTATTTTTACTCTCTTGGTTCATTTTTACTCTTCTAGCTCTCTTACTCTCAATCTTCAAGCACTCTCACACTCAAAACTTTCAAAGCAAGCATACAAGCATTAGGGTTAATAAACCTCCTCCATTGCAGTCGATTCATGCATGTTGCAAACCATCAACAAAGGTTTGGTAAGATTTTCTATTGTGTTATCATTCAATCTTACATTCCTTTTCTTTCATCTCATTTGGGTTTAATCACCTACAAAGGGGTTTGACTTAGGCAAATCCCTATTATCTAACCCAACAATTTTTGGTCTTTGCATGTGTTTTATAGGTCTTTGCATGTAGATTAGGTGAAGGAAAAAGTGTTACAAGATTATCCAAGCTCACTAAGGTTGAAGAAACCCTAGTTGCAAATTGGAATACACTTATAGGCTGAGTTCTATAGTTCTAGATCTGGGGAATTACCAGGAGCAGAACTGCAGGTTGAGGTCTACATATTCCCCCTTCAAATCTTCTGAAAAGGAAAAAGGGACATTCTTGCCAGTTGTGGCGACCTAGTCCCAAAGTGCCAATTTTCCAAATATTTTTGTGGATTTGAGTGCCCATTTGGCTGAAATAAGCCTCAAGTCAATTTCTCGAAATCACCCCAAAAAAGGACTAGGTCGCCCAACTTGGCACAAGTGTCCCGATAGACATAAAAAATAGATTTTATAGAATTTTTGAGTTCCCCCAATCTACAACACACCTCCAAGTACACATTTCCAGTTTTACATCTTTTTGTTTTATTTTACAGGCTTTCTTAGGTCATTTAATATAAGTTTGTATATCTTAATGTGTTTTCATACACCTCTCATTTTCTAGGTTTTACATTAATACTTGGTCTCTTTTATCATTTCTTTGTATTTGGGGTATTCCATATCACACACTTCACACCTTAAACCCCCATTAACACACATTAACACACATTAACACATAATATTTGAATGTAACATAAGGATTTTGGCCCATCTTTCTCCTTTTAGGTGAAAAACCCTAAAGTGTTAGAAAGCATTAAGGTACCAAAATTTGTGTTACATTTTGGTGAACCTAACTTTTGAATCCCTTCTTTGCTGCATTGGAGCCCATCATCATCCTAGGGTTGCATTACATTGCATTGTGCATTGTTTAATTTGCATTCTAGGGTTTTAAATTTTTGCATTAGTGAAAATTGCATTTAGATTGCATTTTTGGATATTAAGTCATTCAAAATCATCAAAATTCTGCATTTTCATTTTAGGTCTACATCATACAACTCCAATACCATCAAAATCAAACCAAAAAAAAATCCAAAAAATCACCAGGAGGACTAGGTCACCATCCTGGGTGACCTAGTCCGTTTAGGCCTCTGAAACAGCCTCTTACAAAGCTGAAAACTCTATTTTTAGGCTTCTGTTTTCTACCTTTATCCATCTATATCAGTGGGTTTTCTTTCTATTACATGAATTTTACTCAATCTATCTTAAATTGGTGCATTTCATGCATTCTTTAATTTGCATTTTGCATTCACCAAATTTTATTTCAAGTATAATCAATAAATTACAGTTGAAATCTGAAACTTGTATTGCATTCTATGTCTTTACATTACATTTTAATTTTCCGTAGCTTCAATTATATTTCTTCATCTCATGGCACTTATGGATAGCATTAGAATTTTACAATTTTCATTTTCAACATTAGTTCATAATTCATTTAGATCAAATTCATTAGAAAATGAAAACAAAACATTAACAACCTCACATGCACCCACTCACATCCTTCGTAAGCCCTTTAGTATCAATGACTTGGATATGTTAGATGAAGCCCTTGATGACTTCATCTCTCCTCATTCATCCACTAAAGCTTTTCCACAAGAGGATGCAAACATCGATAATCATGATAATCTTATTTTTTCTTCTCCCGATATCTCTCCCATTGGTGATGAAGGTATCTTGTGGAAAGGAGACACAATCATTGATGATCATGATGGTCTTGTGTGTCTTCCTCTTACTCATCCCCTTGCAAAGACCTTATAACAAACAAATCTAAAATCATAGTTACTACCTTATCTAGTCCTCCATTCTCTCCCAACACCTCCCCTATTTGTGATAATGCTTTAATAACTAAGGATATGTTGGTATCAAACACCCCAATGATTGAGAGTTATAGCATTATTTCTCTCCTTCCTAATATTCCTCACATTTGGAAGAGTTTATTTGAAAAAAATAGTCCAATCATTGATAACCTTCTAATTCCTAGGTATCCTTCTCTTAATGCCTCTCCTATGAGTGATGAAGCTCCTTCACCAACTCTAATCATGTCATCTGATAAACCTATTGTTTGTCACTTTCCAAATTGCTCTCCTCTTAGGCTCGATACTATGGCACAAGAGAATCACAACTTGGAGTAAATGAATGCAACCATCAATAATCACAACAATCCAGTTTCCCCCTCTCCTAATATCTCTCTTCTTAGTGAAAAAGATGTTATGGTGTTACAAGATCCCCTTGATGAAAATCATGCATATCTTATGCAACAAGACACTTCAACCATAGATCATTTCATTATTTGTGATGAATTCAATAGTGTAGAACCAAACAATGAATATATTGTTTGTATTTCTCCTACTAACTCTCCTATTTGGGAAGGTATCATGGTGGAAGCAAACAACAACATGGTTACAATCCTTTCACCCCCTAGTAATGTGTCTTCCTTGGGTCATGGTAAGAGGATGATCCTCAATTTCCCTTTCCTAGAGATACATCAACCCAAGCCCAATAAGGTTATGCATACACAAGTGTCTATTAGATACCCATTTACTATTGGGAATCCTTTGCATTCTCTCATCTTTCTCCCACCTAAGAACAACATCTCATATCACCCAAGTTACAATGACATTACTCGCCTATATGACAAAGTATATACCATCAAGGTTAACTTTGTTGAAACTTAGTTTCCCTAACCACATAAATAACATTAGTTGATGGTCCTTTCCTTGTAATAGTTGTAGGGTCATAACACACTAACTATTGCATCTCTTGCATCCCTCGCAAGGCGCAGCACACCATCATCCATACCAGGCTAACCTTTTCCCTGCACTAAGTGGGGGAAAATGGGTTGAGTAGCCTTTTCCCTTGTATATCACTTGTTGTTGCCTCTTTTGACTAGGCGTTAACCTCTCATGAACATACAGGAGCAGGCTTAGGATGTGGACAAAATGTCTTAAGTTGGCTAGCATGTGACATACTTATCCTCTCATTCCTTCTTCTACTTTAAATAAATTTCTCAAAGTCAGATGTGTAGAAATTCCTTTAAAGTGGGGGCATACACTAACACTATTTCCTTTTTCATTTTTATTTTTCTTAGTTCTTAGTGTAGCCTTATCACTTCATACGATGAGTCTCTCACTTGGTGGATGACATTATGTGTAATTTCCTTTATGAAAGTGGTGTATCTTAGCATATTATATTCCTCTTAGTGGCCTGATGCGACACACTACATCCTCTAAGTTGTGAATCTCCTATCCTTTGTTGGGTCCACTTTTGGAGATATTACATGCAATGTTCCCCTAAGTTAAAGACCTCATATGAACTAAACAAGACTCCTTTGAACATCCCCTTCTTCATTTTAACTTTTTTCATTTTACCCCTTTTGCATTTGTACATTCATGACCACCTTGTAAAACACAAATTGCATGTCTATAGTGCCAGCTTGCACTTGTTCATGGATTCCAAGCATACAAGGCTTTGCTTGTCTCATGAAGTGCACCCTTGTCCTTGTGGCACCTTATCAAATTTTGCAGGGAGTACAATTTTGGTATCGTTGAGTGGGAAGTCAAACTAGCGGCGGGTGATCCCACAATAGTGGTTTACAATTTTTGGCCAAACTAGACACATAAATTATTATTTTTAACTAAATCTTCACATTCAAGCACCTATAACAGCTAAACTGTGAGGAATTTGAAGATGATGCAAACTAGAGTCTCGTAAAAATTTGTTTGTAGATTCTAAAAAAAAAAAAATTCAAAATTTTTGGAATCAGATTGCATTTCTTTTTCCATCTCCCACATAAACTAGCTTTAAAAAAAAAAAACATTTTAAAGGAGTGACGCTCACCGTATACAGCATAAATTTTTTTATATGAAGGATAAAATTCTAATATTTTTGAATTTAGATTTCTAAATACGATATCTAGCACTTTCATTTAGTCTCATAGTTTTTTATTGAATATTTTTTCCTTAATCAAATTTTGAAGTCAAACCAATTGCAATTCAGACATAGGAGGACTGTATACAACATAACTTTTTATGTATGTATCGAAATTAAAAATTTTTTTTTTAATGGATCAAGGACATCAATACCCAACACAAACATATATTTTAAAATTTTATTTTGATAATCGGATATTTTTCCACATGTGCAGAACAAAGAGCTTGATTTTCGGTGAAAAACCTATGTTGAATAAAACTAAAAAAACACATACATAATAAAACCGTAACATATTAGAATTATATTTGTTGGATAGATCGTTCCAAAGAATACCATCTTTCAGTTGGGTCTGTGAAGTCTCCTTCATTTTGATCTTCAACCCGAGCTTCGAAGGGCAAAAATTTGGAGATTTTTGGTGCTAGGAGGGGAGAATGGGGGAAAAGGGGGGTTTGCTCGAACTAGGGTTCATTCGAACCCCCTTTCCATAAACATTTTTTTTGCTTATTCTTTTGGGAAATTTGAGATCCGAAATTAAATGGGTTCACTCAAAGGGAGGTTCTATCGACCCCTATTTTGGTTCGCTCGAACCCCCAAAAACAGTTTTTTTTTGTATGGGGTCATTTTTTTGCAACTTTTCCTTCCTCACTCGAATTGTAAACCACTTTTGTGGGTTCACCCCGGCATGACATTCCCCATAGCCACCTTTGTGTGTGTGAGCGCATACCAACTAGGTGTATGTGTCTCTCACCACCTTTTGGCATTCTCACTCGGTGAACAACCAAAAATTTCATCAGCCCAAAGTGAGTACCCTCTTCCTTTTCAGACAAACAACCTAGATCTGATCCATAACTAGCTGGACACATGGTCCAAGCTTGATCTGACTCTTCCATCTCTCTTTTCTCCACCCTTTCACATCACTCCTTGTGTGATCTTTTGTACTTATGTCTAGTCTTCCATGGGATCTTGATCCTGGAGGCTTGATCATCCCTCTTGATCATAGTCATCTCACCTTACTAACATGAGTACATTAGATCACATTCGACGTGCATGATCCAGCTACTATAGTTTGAGTTTGAAGAACGTTCATACTCTCACTAAACTGGAGGCTTTATGTGTCACCAAAAAGTGTATACCTTGGCACTTTTTCACTCATTTTGGCCTTTTCCACTGGGTTTTGGCCTTGATTACCTTGATCCAGCCTTGTAAACTTGCAATTCAACACTAATCTAATGGTGTTTTACTAAGGTGTTGTGAAGTGTTGTAACAAATTTCCTCACTTTTCTAAGACTCTTTCAACATAATTCACCTAAATAATACATTCTTATACCTTCCTCAGCCTTAAGACAGAGTGTTGTAAAGTGTTGTGTTGCATTTTCACATTTATCTAGGCTTATCACCCCTAAATCAACCCTTTTTATATGTTAATTTTCCCTTTTAATGCATCATTAGTCCCAACTTAAGTGTGTTTTGGGAGGAAAACCTAATTAGCTTTATTAAACATAAGTTAATTCCTAACAATCCTCAAAAATTTCCTAGCAGGACTAGGTCACCAATTTGGGCGACCTAGTCCCTCTAAGGGTAAAATTCAAATTTTAATAAAGATTCAATGGGAATCTTGCCTCCTAAACCCTAAGGTCAACCTATTAGGTTGCATTTCGAGAAAATTAGGGTTTCAAATGTACAAATAAGGGTTTTTACCTCCATTTTTCCTCTCCTCCAACTCATTTTTACTCTCTAGCTCATTTTCTCTCTCCTAGTTCATTTTTACTCTCTTGGTTCATTTTTACTCTTCTAGCTCTCTTACTCTCAATCTTCAAGCACTCTCACACTCGAAACTTTCAAAGCAAGCATACAAGCATTAGGTTTTACAGACCTCCTCCATTGGAGTTGATTCATGCATGTTGCAAACCATCAACAAAGGTTTGGTAAGCTTTTCTATTGTGTTATCATTCAATCTTACATTCCTTTGCTTTCATCTCATTTGGGTTTAATCACCTACAAAGGGGTTTGACTTAGGCAAACCCCTATTATCTAACCCCAACATTTTTTGGTCTTTGCATGTGTTTTACAGGTCTTTTGATGCAGATTAGGTGAAGGACAAAGTGTTGCAAGATTATCCAAGCTCACTAAGGTTGAAGAAACCCTAGTTGCGGATTGGAATACACTTACAGGTCAAGTTTTGTAGTTCCAGATTCGAGGAATTACCAGGAGCAAAAGTACAGGTTGAGGTCTACATATTCCCCCTTAGAATCTTTCGTAAAGGAAAAAGGGATATTCTCGCCAATTGTGGTGACCTAGTCCCAAAGTGCCCATTTTCCAAATATTTTTGTGGATTCAAGTACCCATTTGGCTGAAATAAGCCTCGGGTCAGTTTCCCAAAATCACCCTAAAAAAGGACTAGGTCACCCAACTTGGCACTAGTGTCTCGACAGACATAAAAAATAGATTTTACAGAATTTTTGAGTTCCCTCAAGTCTAAGACACACCTCGAGGTACACATTTCCAGTTTTACATCTTTTTGTTTTGTTTTCCAAGCTTTCTTAGGTCATTTAATATAAGTATGTATATCTTAATGTTTTTCATACATCTTGCATTTTCTAGGTTTTACATTAATACTTAGTCTCTTTTATCATTTCTTTATATTTTGGGTATTCCATATCACACATTTCAAACCTTAAACCCCCATTAACACACATTAACACATAATCTTTGAATATAACATAAGAATTTTGGCCCATCTTTCTCCTTTTAGGTGAAAAACCCTAAAGTGTTATAAAAAATTAAGGTGCCAAAATCTGTGTTAAACCACCTCCACGGATAGCCAAGTTTGGAATAATTGAAATAGATGATAAATGAAAGAAACTACAAGCTATGTAACACAAAAAACAATAAGAAGTACGTGCTTACTCAATCGAAAGAAAAAGGAGAGATTGTAGGAGCTTTACTGCCTCTGTCCAAAGCACTCAAGGCTCATGGAGGAGTGAATGAGAGGGACTCAAGCCTCTATTGCCATGGTGTTTTTCCTATGCTCCCCCTGTTGGAGTGATGGAGTATGGAGTTGTTTCAAAGGAGTGAAGAATGCTGCTACAAAACTTGGAAATGGATGCAAATGGTGGAGAAAATGCTCAAATGATCTTGCAAACTTCTCTCAAACTTCTTCCTTCAAAAAACCTAAGAATGGAAGAGTGAAGATTATGAAGAGATGGATGAAAAACGTCCATATTCAGGTCAGTCAGCTGAAGAGGGGCATTACACTTTGACTTCCAATCGAAAGTGTAACATATTTGCAGTCTCCTACCGTAAGAATCTGCTAGGGATGTAAGCATGTTGCACAAACTTCTACGCACCGCGTGGGCGTCCCCGACAGAAACTGCCCCACCGACATGCAAAACAAGTGCCAAGTGGATGCAAGCAACAAGATTAAGTGGAATTAAGCCTCTTTCTTTGATTTTATAAAGTGTTAAGGGTCAAAATGAGATTTGTGTTAGGGGTGCAAATTCATGTTGATACATTTTTCCCCCACTTTAGCAAGCACGAGTACTGATGAGTGTTTTGGTAAAGTAGAGTAGTAAGAAAGTAGTTGAGTAAGAAGTGTATACTTGAACCAATGAGGAAGTAGAGCATAGTCTGGTGAATCCGGAAGTGCAGGAAAGGACTTCATAGTTTCATAGAACTACAAAGCTAAAGTATGAAAATACCTTACAGGCTCATGGTCCTGCAAGGGCGGTATCCTTCGAGAACTCTCACATGAAGGAGATGAGGAAAGCGTCTTATAAAACCATAGACCTACAATGAATTTATCCCCCAAGAACTGTTGAGAAATTATGTCTCAGCTTCCAGCTTGAAGTCCTCGTTCTCATGCCTTGGTGATTTTGTGTTGTGTGCAAAGTTCTGGCGGAGGCGGAACCGGGATGGAACTTGGCATTGTTCTATTTGCCTAAGTTCTAGGTTTTGGTTCTCGTTCCTGCTCCGACTCTGCTTCCTACCGTTTGTTTCTTCTCGCTTTGTTTCGTAGGTTTGGCGGAGGCGAAACCAGTTTTGGAAGTTGGCAATGTCCGTTTCCCAAGTTCCTGTTTCAGTTTTTGTTCCAACTCCGCGCCCGACTCCTGCTTTTACGATCTAGTTCCCCTAGATGTTTGGATTCTCCTTGGGGTGTTTTCCTCCGCCTTGTCCTGGTTCTAGATTGTTGTTTCTTGCAGTTGGCAGAGGCGGAACCGGAACCGGATTGGTTCCTGATCTTGGACTTTTGGTAAAGTCCTGTTTCTGTTCCTGTTCCGTCCCCGGGTCCCACTCTAACTCCGGTCTTTTGTGTTCCCATCTTGGATTGACCCCGGGTTGATTTTACCCAGTCAGAACAGTTTCCGATGAGTTCCCCTTTGCCGTGGGTGGACGCGGAACCAAATTGGTTCTTGACCCTGTAATTTCGGTAGGGTCATGTTTCGACTCCAGTTCCATCTCCGACTCTGACTCTGACTCCGGCAGTGTGTATTTTCGATGGAGTCCTATTTTGACTCTTGTTCTGACTCTGGCTCCGGTAGTGTTAGAAATGACTTGAAGTCTTGGTCGCGCCCAATGTCTGTTTGACCGTTTTGGTTGCTCTGTCAGCTGCGATTGCTAATGGGTCTTAGACGCATGGCACCTAGTTGAATAGTGATTGGACGGATACCAAGATAGTTATTGTGGTAGTTGCATTTGTCAACGAAGGGTGGTGAGCTCAACCATTTTGAGTAATGGGTTTGAATGCAAAGTCAGCTCGTTGTAGGAAATCAGTCAGATTCGACCAGTTACGTGATTTAAGGATGGACTTCATTGCTCTTCTGAGTCAGTTACATATGCATGAGAGATGTGTTATTTCTCATAAGTTAGACAAGTCAAGAGTTGAGTCATAAGTTGCAGAGCAAGTTTGAAGTTGCGAGCTGAAGAACAGAAGGATGTGAGTTCTTGAGGAGGGTTTTGAACTGTATGTTGTAAAAACATTGTAACACTGAATCTGAAACTCTCTGGGTGATTGTGAGTTGAACTAAGAAGTCTGGTTATTGTATGTAATCGATTCATTACTGTAATACAATAGATTTGACTTTGTGTGGTGGGTTTTTTACTTGAAAGGGTTTTCCCACGTAAATACTATGTCATCTTTGTTTACTTATCTTTCTAGTTTCTCATTGCCATGGTTGTATGCATCTCTATAAGTTTTTGAAACTGTTAGTTTTTCATTTTTGATTCTCTCCCCTATAGTAAAGGTGTTAAGGGAATGTATTATGCACTGTTGGGTCAGTAGATCTGCATTCTTTTCCCTTCAAGAACTCTCACATGAGGGAGAGCAAGTAAAAGGGGACTCCATAGAGTCAAAGGTGGCGACGTGTTTACCCACAAATAGAACACATCAGGGAGTGGTCGCTTAGGCCAGTGGTCAAAAAATCACACTGACCATTGCTAAGTTGTAAGGCTTTCAAAGGGGTCCCTCGGGAACCCTTCAAAAGGAAGGAGGGTCCACTTAAGGGACGTGTTGTTTGAAAGGTACGATCTAGTCAGGTTGCTCCCAAGCTAGACGTAAGGAGGCAAAGATGGTCTAGTCGGGCTGCCCTTGGACTAGATGTCAAGATGTGAGACTGGTCTAGTCGGGTTGCCCCCAAGCTAGACATGAAGATGTGAGGAAGGTCCAGTCAGGTTGCTCCTAGGCTAGACGCCATAGAACTTATTGAAATATTTTGAGGGGGTCCCTTGGGAACCCAACATGAAAAGGAAGGGGTCCACTCAAGGGACACACTGTTCAAAAGCTTGATATTTTCCTTATTGAATCAATTCGTCATTAGGGAATCCTTTTGAAAGATGTTCACTTCATCAAGGAATTTGAAAGGAAGGAGATGTACTCATGTGAGGGGAAGACTAAGACCATTCCCGCTTCGGAGGAGGATTTCCAAGTCCTTTCTTTATGAACCCCTGATGAAGGAAACATGTTTTGTTAGGTTTCCAAGTTGAGAATGCCATTCTAACAAGGAAGTGTGTCGAGGGTCTTCGAGAAAAGATTCATTTGGCAACGAATGTGTTTTCTAAAGACCAAGTGATGTAGATGATGTGTTGTCACACGCGAAAGGGACAACTCAAGCAAAGATGAGAGAAAAATAAGGAAAGAGAACAAATCACGCACAGAGAGCATAGGAGGATCTAGCTTCGCAGGGTCAAATCTACCTTTATTTATATATATGTAGGTAACCACGGTAAGAGGCAAAAGATCATCAATCCCAACCAAATCAAGAAGAATGTATGAAAGAAAAAGTAAAGTAAACAATTGGGTCAACATGGAAGGAGGCCTAAATGCTCCCAAAACTTTGCATCATCCCCAATTTATTGAAATTCAACCACAAACATGGAAGAATAGAGACACATATAGAGGAAGGTTTACAACATACACACCATTCATGTATCCACACACCAACAGGGGTGATGAGGATCATTCAGGCACATATAGCATGTTTATGGGGGAACACATGTCACAACACACACCCATGTCTAATCTAAAGATTAAGAAGAGGGTCTCCCCCTAACATTGGTCGGCCAAGAGGTCATCAACCTCCCACTCTAGATCATCATTGGAAGGAAGATGAACCTACAACGGTGTAATATTAACGGGAGGAGCTTCCAATCCTCCCACAACAAGGGCCAAGGAAGAGGGGTCACCTGTAAGGTCTTTGTTGCTCAACTCTTGTGGGTTCAGGTTCAATGACCTAGCGAAGATCGCCCACAGGGTCAAAAATTCATCTACCAAGTTGAACATGCACTTAACAAGAGTGACATGTTTCACCTCAGTAGGTGGTGAAGTTTGCACTCGAGGTTCACCACTAGGCTCACCAAGTAACTCAGGAGCGGTGACAAACTCAGGGGAAGTCAGAGCTGGTTTTTTTTCACTAGGACAAAACAAGTCCACTCAGGGCCACCTTCTGGAGGAGGTGGGCTCTTCTTACATCCTGCATTGCTGGAGGGGCCACTCTCTACCTTCTTCTTCAGCAAAGGAGGTGAACTCCCCATAGATGAAGCAAGGATCGAGGGAGAAGAGGGAAGAACCGCAATGAATATGACCAAAGTGTTCACCATATCCATGGGTTTTTGGAAAGGAAAGGCATATGAAACAAAATCCAACAAGGATGGCTCAGCAAAAGGAGCAATGAACACTTGCACCCTTCTAGGTGTAGGTGCGCTCACAGTGGGAGCCGGAAGAAATTTGAAACTAGGTTGAACAAGGATAGAAGGGGGAAAATAGGAAGACACAGCAGGATATGTGGTCTTCTCTTCCTCCTTCTTCTGTAAGGAGGCTTTCTCGGTTAGGAGAGCCTTTCATCAGCGCTTATGCTCACATGCATGATGGTTCCTACAGATCTTCAAACTAGAAGCGAGAACTTGTGAAGGGGTGGAAGGATCCTACTCAGCCATAAGAATTTCCTTCACGGTTGTCTCCAGCAGAAGGGTTGACTCTTAAATGGGAGCAAGAGGAACAGGTTCTAAAAATGACAAGAGGAGTTACCTCTAGTGCCTATGTGGTGGACCTCTTCCCGTTCATTGTTTTAACAATAGGAACAGTAGGAGGCCGCAGAGGTTGAGACAAGGAGGACTCTCCATGGGAGACTCTTTGTCTTCCATACCGAATGGGCCTGGGCTCCGTGGGTAAGACAGGAAGCTCAAATGCAGGACGCTTGGCCTTTTGCCAAGCGGGCACCATGGGATTCTCTCACAAACATGAGAAAGAAACAGATGGTACCATGGTAGGGTGAGAGGAAGCATCAGGCTGAACCGTAGAAGAGGAAGAAGGAGGATCTCGAGACCACTTCTCTTCTACGTGCCTTGGTAGCATCACTATCAACCTTTAAGCAAGCTCTATGCGAGATAGCATAAGGGGAAGGAGGGTACCTCACTTTCAGCCTAGATCACCCCTTCTTATAGTTCTGATAAGTGTGGTGTAAGAGATCCTTCCTAGGCAGGAGAGGACCAAGGGAGGCAAGCCAAAATTAATCCAAGGTATAGCTGCCACACGCAACAAAAATTCTATAACCAGTGTCGTGGACAACATGTATCGAGCCTCCATGAATGAACTTCAGGCATTTGTGTATGATCAAGGGAACTACGTTCATAGCTACTAGCTAGGGGATGCCTAGCTTCACTCTGAAGAGCTCGAACCCTAGGATAATGTCAAACTTAAGGCTTACAGAGTTAAGTCCAACAAGGACCGATAGGACAATACTCCCTATAGGAGGCACGAAAATCCCATCGTGGGTGCGGACGGTACTTTTAGGTGCATCATACCCATCCTTGTGTAGGAAGTTAATCAGCATAATCTCCTTAGTTATGATATTCACTTGTGATGTCGAATCAATGAGAATGCCCACTACAGTGTTCCCATTTATCCTCGTAGGAATGTAAAGAGGAGATGGATCTCTATTGAAGCCCATCGGCAAGTCTTGTGAAGTAGAGGCTATGCTAGTACCACTACTCACAATCTGCATAGAGGGAATACGTTGATTAAGGAAAGAGGCCATTGTGCACACCAGATGGAACTTCTATGGAGTCTCCTAGGGTTTATGGGATAAGGTAGTGACCCAGTTAAGGTTTCATTACACAATACTTTGGAACCTTCCAACTACGCCTACTAGGGGCCGCAGGTTGGTTTGTGAGGCGAGAGCCTCAGAACACTCACACCTACAACACTCCTAGGATACGAGGAAAGGAACTTTCAATATCACAGAATGAAACCAAAATGGTTCATGTCAGGTTCACCAAAAATGTGAGAGAGGGGGACCACCCACTACAAGACCCCAGGTCACAAAAGGCCAAGAGCAGAGAGCCTGCCCTAACCCACCTCAGCTTAGAGGATAGTTAGGATGAAGAGGATGAGAATGATGAAGACTATGTATCCTTCAATCACTCTACAATCTCGAATGTTGGAAGGAGGCTAAGCGAGTCAACCTTTGGAGTCAAACTCGTCTCTCAGGTAGCTCTTTGTTTGAGGATAGAAGCGTAGTTCTAGGATGGTAGTGTGGCACAATGGCATCTCAAGGGTGTGTTGGCATTCGTACGACCAGAGAACTGAAAAGGAAAGACTCTAACTCAAAAAGGAGGACTAACAGCCTAGTCTAGAGATTTTTAAAGAAACATAATGAGATCAAGTAAAGTGAAATGCAAATACGAATACGATAAAGGAAATGTATTACCACCAAGGTGACGAAACCGATCTCATACAATGCTCTCTTCGCCAGCTCGCTCCAATTTCTCTCCACCTGCACACAATAAAGGGAGAAATTGTTGGGGCTATATAGGGGCCTACCTCAGTCAGACCCCTGTCTTGGTGTTTCCACCTCCACGGACAACCAAGTTTGGAATAATGGAAACAGATGATAAAGGAAAGAAACTACAAGCTACGTAACACAAAACACAACAAGTGGTACATGCTTACTCAATTAAAAGAAAAAGGAGAGATTATAGGAGCTTTACCGCCTTTGTCCAAAGCACTCAAGGCTCATAGAGGAGTGAACGAGAGGGACTCAAGCCTTTGTTGCCACAGTGTTTGTCTTGTGCTTGGCCCTATTAGAGTGATGGAGCATGGAGTTGTTGCAATAAAGTGAAGAATGCTGCTACAAATCTTGGAAATGGATGCAAATGGTGGAGAAAATTCTCAAATGATCTTGCAAACTTCTCTCAAACTTCTTCTTGGAAAAAACTAAGGATGGAAGAGTGAATATTATGAAGAGATGGATGAAAAACAACCATATTCAGGTTGTCCAGCCGAAGAGGGGCATTACACTTCGACTTCCAATCAAAATTGTAACATCCCTACAATCTCTAGTCGCGGGAATCTACTAGTGATGTAAGCGTGTTGTGCAGATGTTTGCGCGTCGCGCGGGCGTCCCTAATAGAAATGCCCCCACCAACATGAAAAATAGGCACCAAGTGGATATAAGCAGTGGGATTAAGTGGAATTAAGCCTCCACCTTTGATTTTCTAAAGTGTTAAGGGTAAAAATGAGATTTGCATTAGGGGTGCAAATTCATGTTGATACATTTCCAAACACAACTATCACACAAAGGCATTAAATTTGAAATATTCTCAAGAATATAATGCTCCAATGACCACTTGAATATTGAATTTTTGTGGCATGCTAGCATGTTGTGCATATTTATACCCATACCACTACTTTTGTAGAAATATGGGGAAAAAAACCAAGATCATAAAAAAAATTCTAGATAGGAGAATGGTGTCAAAATTTTATATTTATATTATTTTATATCATGAGCTAAATAGAAAGATGTTATGTAGTGTGAAATTGTATGGTATGAAATTTCCTACACTATAGTCACCCAAGTGACCCTATAACTTTTATCCTAGAGTAATTTATGAAACCCAAGAATCTCTTGAGTGACCACAGGATAAATTGGTTGATCCTAGACTCAAAGGTATAAAAACTGTGTTTTAAAGGAAGAAAGGGAATGCATAAGCTATGTATGCATTATGAAATCATGATTAATATATGAAGAAGGGTGCTTAGGATATAAGGGAGATTCCATTAAATTATAAAAGGTAGAGGGATTTATTCATGTCATGTGGGTTGTGAGTTAAACCATTCTATTATCGTTAGACTATCTTGTATACCTATGTAAATTTGAACAATTACATATTTACCCCCTAATGCATGAAAATACAGATGGATGGTAGGTGATTCCCAAAAGAGGATTTTAGTACCTATAGTAACCCATAGGAATTGAATCTTGTATGTAGCCAAGAATTAAGGTACACCAAGATACTAAGAGGAACAAAGAGAAAAAAAATTAGATTTAAAGTTTGACTAATTAGCCAAAAGGACCAATGCCTTTTTATTGAAAAATAAATACATAGTTTAGAAAAGGAAAGGAAAAATATCTCCTTAATAAATAATTATGTGCATCAATTCATCCTCTAAACTAAACTTAGGATTAATTTATATATTTGATTGGGTTAGTGGTTAACCTTAATTACATCATAATTATAGGTACATTTATATCCAATTCATTATTATAGAATCCTTCAAATATGGACATATATAATGGTATATAGCTAAACCAAGTATAGCAACTCTTATTTCAAAACATTAATTTCAATATACTTTATCAAATATATTTTTTAAGATATAGGGACACCCTTATTGTTTCCTTTATCTTGAATTTAAGGATAGATTTATGCAAGCAACCTCCTCTAGTAACCCAATTCTTTAGTCTCTCACCTTCATTAAATGTAAGAGTGATTCCTACACAATAAGGCCATTACTTTTGAATTGAGATATTTGCATATAGTATATGCTTCACCAATTTTACTAGTAATTGTTGTAGTTAGGGTAAAAATATTAGATCAAAATACATAAACAAATTATAATTAAAAACCCTAACAAACACAATAGAGCAGAAACTGTCATGAAAATCAAAACAAGAAAGCAAAGAAAACCAATCTCCAAGATAGATTTGATTTATCTCCATTGCTCTTCTCCACCTGCATGAGAATGCAATATTTTGAAGGATTGAATGATTTGATATGTTGATTGCTGATTTTTGCAACATAACGATAAGATGAAGATAATAGAATAAAAATAGATAGATAGATAAGAAGATTGAGAGAAATTTTGGCAGAGTGAGGATACTAGAAGAATATTCTCCCAAATGGCCTATGAAAGGCTTGATTTATAGGAGAAGATTGATTTGATTCAATGGCCAAGATTAAAAGTCAAATTTGTGATATGTATGGCTAGGA
This sequence comes from Sequoiadendron giganteum, assembly GCA_007115665.2. Lineage (NCBI taxonomy): Eukaryota > Viridiplantae > Streptophyta > Pinopsida > Cupressales > Cupressaceae > Sequoiadendron > Sequoiadendron giganteum. The sequence continues at coordinate 602,871,028 of CM021104.1, forward strand.
TTAAAAGTTTATTTTAGTGCCTATGACGCACATTAAGTGGGTTATGACACAAGGCTAAAATTAGGATGTGATGGAATAGGTGGGATTGTTTTATTTATTTTGGAGGAAAAGATGCCTATGACGCACAGATGAATGGGGGTAAAAATAGAATGTGAGTGGGAATCTCATAATTTAAATAATAAAATTATTTAAATTATTTGTGCATGTGAAGAGTTGTAGTCATGTGACACATGTTGCAATGTGACAATAAGTGAGGGATTAATTCAAATATTTAATTTCAATTATTTTGAGACATGTGAAGGGGGAATTAATTAAATAAATGAGTTTTATTTAATTAATTGGGAAAGTGATTAAGTGGAATAAATGAGATAAGTGGGATAATGTAATGACCTAGGGTAAAATATTACAAAATGTCTTACAAGGTCATGTATTGACTAGGTAATATTATGATATGGACAATTTTGAGTGTCTACAATAGTCATATTCTTAAACATATGAAAAACAAGGATTAACTCCATAGATAATATAGCACATGACTTCCAAGACTGTATTTTCCCACATAGAGGTATGACATGTCACTAGCCAATGTAAACTGACATCAATTCATCCAAATAAAAGGACATGGTGTAGTATAAGTTGTTCACATGCATTAGATACATGCAATCCATCTCCTCAAACATAATTGAATCAATGGTAAGAAAGTATATGACTACTGTATTGATAATCCAATAACCACTCAAACATTAACACACTAATTTTAAAATCATTGTGCATCTTACACAAGATTTTATGGTGCACATTGAATGATAGTAAGAAGGAAGGAATGTCTATAGTTCTAAAAATATAATTATACAAAATAAATTTCCCATTATGGAGCTTATCTCTAATATAATAGAATCTTGCAAGTTTTCCTTGTACCTATATCACTCTTACATACTTAGAGAATAAAATATTCATTATCCACTATAAGGATACACTAAATCATGCATCTTACTAACTTGGATAAATATGACATGATATTATCAACCAATGGTATATGCCTTCTTGAGATGTCAACATTACCACAAAAGGGCCAATGAGAGGAATTCACTATATTCCACACAATCCAAGTCCCATAGAAGTGGCAACCTATGTACATGCCACCAAGGGAAGAAATAATGTATATTCTATCTCATAAGATAATCAATATTTGTGAAGACCAAACTTGATTGCCAATTTTTAGTGGCCAAAAATAACTTGCATAAAAATAATTAATTGTCAAGCCTAGTCTAATTGGTATCCAAAAAGGGAATTTCATGTCAACACAATGCATAATGTTTATCAAGGTTTGAATAACGAAAGATTTTAAATGATGGAGATTAGTTGTTATAAAATGAAAGAGCCATAAAATCATGTGTATTAAGATATATATACCATCAACTACAAAAGTTTCATTGTGAAAATAAAAATAAAAGTGCATGGTAAAAGATGAACTCGAGTCAATATGGAGAATGTCATGGCTATACCAACACAACTTAGATAGAATAATAGAGACATGAAAGATCATATAGTTACCAATGAAAATATAGGAGCATAATTTGACCTTGATATAGCACTTCAATGATCCTCTTTAAATAGAAACATATTTATTATCACAAGTAGGATAAAAATTACAATAGAGGCTTAAACTAGACCATTAAAGCATTACATAGAGCCAGAAATGGAGCATTCCAATGAAAAGTAGTAAAAATCTTCACATGACCAAGCCATATTATTATATTATAAGGATAAATCTTATAATTTAGGCCTTATTACATTATTTAGTGGTCGACATAAGTTGAAAAATTAATTCTTAAAAGAGTTACTCTCTAACTAAAATGATTGAAAGATGGTTGCTTTATGGTTTAGGACATAGAACACCACATTCATCTACATTCATTCAAGGAAAAACCTAGAGATATCAATATAAGGTATGCAAAGGAGAAAAAGATCTTACAATAGGGTTGTCCTAGGGTCTGATTAGAAACTAAGGAGTGGTTCACCACCAAGCTAGGGCTTGGAAAGAAAAGAAATAAATGCAATATGAAAAGTACCATGCAAAACCTAACTAGATGACCTAGGAAATGAAACTGAATTAAAGAATATCAAATTAGAAATGTACAGAGGTGAACTTGGAAGAGTGATGAGGTCAAAACAAGCTTCAAAACCTTGAAAACTTATTATTTAAGGCCCACTAGGACTCATATGCCACTCTGGGCGATTTAGTCCCAAACTGGGTTTTATGTGCCAAAACTGGAATTTGACAGTGTATGATCTAAAACAACTAAAATCTACAAAGAGCCCTGTACTAGGAATTATATTCCACAGGTGGCATATCAGTCCCAATCAAATTTTTCAAAGGGTTAAGGCTTGATTCTACTCTCATATCTCTGCTCTTCCTTCCACACTGTTTCTGAATCCAAAACCCTGATTTTCAACCTATAGGTGAATTCTAGTGAAGATGTCCTTGTGATGACTTGATAACTTTATTCAACCTTGCAACCTAATCTTCAAAGGATCTTCAAGCTCCAAGACACCTAGATCTGCAATTACACATTTATATAAAGAAAAATTTGTTGATTGCTAGTGAATGGGGGTTTGCTTAGTTCAAACCCCATTTATATAATTAAACCAAATGATGAAACAATTAAATAAGGACATGAAACATGAATCATGGAATATGAACAATGATACCTTGAATGATGCATTGAAATGTAAATCAGCAACCTAACATGAAGTGGCCATGTAGAATGTAGATCTTGATCTCAAATTGGATGTGAAACAATGATTGCAAATGGATCTTGAATACTACATCACAATAATAACTCAAAAACATTTTTTATTCTTAATGACCTTGACATGATAATGGATCTTGAATTGTTGCAACAAATGATGAAGAAATCTGCCCTTGAATGCCTTAGAGATGATCTTGAAACAATGCTTGCAGAATGTAGATCTTGATCTCAAATTGGATGTGAAACAATGCTTACTAATGGATATTGAATACTACATCACAAAAATAGCTCAAAAAAATTCTTACTGCTTGGTGACCTTTACATGATAATGGATCTTGAACTACTGCAACAAATGATGAAGAAATCTGCCCTTGAATGCCTTAGAGATGATCTCTAATACTCTTGTGAAGTCTTGTAAACTCTTGAATGCTCTTGTATACTAAAATTTACTACAAGGAATGCTCTCATGGAAGTCTTAGGTGAAAATGAGTGAAATAACCTTGTATTTATACTTGTTTATGCTAAATTTCCCAAAATTACAACACTACAAATCGACATCAGATCTAGGAGGATAAAATCCTGCCAAGAATTTGAATTAAATTTGATTTTGGGCCACAATGGACTCATATGCTAGAAGTGGCATATGAATCCCATTAGGCTTAACTATGGGACATATTTTTCAAAAATGCTTAGAACGATGTAAAATTAGGATTAGGGACCAAAAACCTAGGTGGGACTCATATGCCCAAGGTGTCGTATGAGTCCCACATCACTAAATCTAGGCCACATAACCTAAAAAAACCTAAATTATGATTGGATTTTGGATTATCCTTGGAAAGATGCATTAATTAAGGCCTGTGGATGCAAAATAAGGTCAAACAAGGCATAAAGAAGCCCAATTATTTAATGAAACCCTATATTAGTGTGAAAGTGTTAGGAAACACTTGAAAACCTCATAAATAAGGTTTACTTAAGTCCATTTAGTTTACAAGGGCCCAAAACTTAATGTGAAGGTACAAATAAATACACTTTACAACATTAAATTAAGGCAAAATTAGGTCTATTTATCTTAAAAGGGCCCTAAATCCAATGTGAATGTAGAAAATACATTATAACACTATATCAAGGTGACATTAGGTTGATTTTAATGTTAATCATTCCTAGACTATACCATCTCCAAGAAGGATGTACAATTTTTGTTATTACACCTATAATATTTTAAAATATAATTAAAATTAAATACACACCTTGCTAATATTTTTACTATTAATTTTGATTGGTCTAGTGCAAATTTGTGTTGATTTATGTGTTATTTTTTTTCATTTAAATTCATTCCTTTATCACTTAAAATCATGCTATATTAACCTAGGACATGCAAAAGGATAGAGAAGAACTGTAACTAGATTACATTGATTTAAAGTGTTACATCATTTAATGCACATTTCAAGTCTGCTTATTATTATCAATCCTTGTTCTAAATCTATTGAGTTGGTCCAAATAAGGAGATGGTGATTATCATAATTTAAAAGAGTCCCCAATGTTATTAGTAAACATAGTTTCTCCTTATTAAAGTATAGATATTTGATGAGTGAGGAAAGAAAATTCCAACAATAAGTTTTTTGTTAATTCATTCCCATTGGTAAAGTTTAGGTTTGCATGCTACATAACTTATGCACTCATAAAATTTGGTTTTTTGAATTCAAATTTGATGATCTAAACTAGGCTAAAACACAATTAGTTTACAAATCCTGAAACATTGTTTGGTTAAACTCTAAAAATCTAGCATTGATGCAAATTAATTTTTAGCATATTCATCATAACTATACCATCTTTGAAAGACAATTTAATATTTATTTAAACTCAATGAATTCTAATCCCAACTCACACAAGTAAATTAATTGTTAGCTAATTGTCTTATTTGATGAAGAAAATTGTATTTCTTCTCTAAGAGTTGAATACACATAGCCATAATATTACTAGTAAGGAAAACAAATATGTATAAAAACACAAGTTTTTTTTGCAAGAATGAGATATATAAAATGTTAACCACTATTGAGAATAAATTGGTTTTTAAGACAATATTGTATTGCACACATTGAAATTTAAGGAATCACATTTCTATAATTAACTTGATCTTAAGAAATTTCCTGATTTTCTATTAAATGGTTATTAATACCCCCTTCTTCTAATTCGTACAAAAAAAATTATTGAGCTAAATAATCTGATAATATTATTATTTTGTGCATATTCTAAACTTGTTCAATACTATAAGGTGTACCTTTTACCATATATCAATTTAATATAGCATGGAAGTTAACCTTAAACAATTAATTTTAAATATGCCAAATTTTGCATGCAATTAAAATAATGAAAATATATTCCTTTGAAGAAATTAGTTGAGGCCATGTCAGTATACATTCCATCAGTTTTTATGAGGCACTCAACTTATTCAGAAAGTAGAACAGTTTTATTTAAAATGACTCAAGCTTCGAATAAAGCACTAGTTACTCATGAAATCAATATCATGATGGTGTTATGTATGAAACTATGCCGGCTTATTCAGGCATAAAACAAAACCTTCTCAATTGATGTCCTTACAAACACGAGAATACTCCCATACTCTCCCTTGCTTATAGAGAAACCCTTTGTCTGGAGCACAATGTTTGTCCTCTCTACATTTACAAAGCTTGTCCACTGCACATCCATCTTTGAACTCCTCCACACCTTTCCCTCTGATTCCAAACAAACCATCTGTCCAATCATTGAAAAACACTCCCTTTGGATCAAACCTCTCTTTCACCTTCAAAAATCCTTCTAAATTCACTGCCCTTTTGGCCAATCCTCCGAACAGATTACCTACAGACTTTGCCCAGTGCAATCCCCCTCCATACTTCTCGATCACCATATGCTCTATTTCTTGATACACATCTTCGTTCCACTTTGGCGTACCGGCTTCCCTTGGTCGATAAGTTATGAGTTCCGTCGTCACCTGATCTTCAGTGGGCCCCAGGTACGCCTCGGACTTTTTAATAGACCGAATATATATTACATCTTGGTCACACATCCTTTGGGGATTCAAATCTCTTATTTTCTTTACATCCTTTATAGCTTCTCGGAATCGAGACACAGGCACTCTCAGTTCCACTTCAAAGAGCAAAGAGGTGTGCACGTGACGATCCCAGCTACATGTGGTCTCATTTTTATCTAAGATTTGAGTAGGAGTACAACTCTTATCCTTTTGTTTAGGGAGATTTTCACATTCACCAGATGCCTGCATGCGATGATCGAAACCGACCGGTGGGTAACCTGTGAAGTGTTTCCCGTCGTTCAAAAACCCATTGCCATTCGCTGCATTTTGAATTGTACCATTTCCAACAAGGTTGAAAATTACATCCACGTCTGCTTCTGCCCGGATTGAATCGACTGAAAGGAAATGGCATATCAAATAAGTTGATCGTTATGTATAATTTAGATCCATATTTTATAACAATAATACTATCGTGGGAATGAGCAATTAGTTATTTTTTTAAAACGATTGAAATGTTAAAACAGTCACCTTGATAAGCACTTGTTTCAATGTCGGCGACAGTGGCAGGAGTACCAATCAGTGAGTTGCTGCCGTCCCCTGCAACATCAACAGAAACATGATCTATGGCAAGAAAAACGGCCTTACAGTGTGAAGGAAGCCATCTTATATCACCAAATGTGTGAGCTCTGAGGAAACATTCAGCTTCATTTTCCAGACCGTAATCATCTTTCACTGAGACAGAAACCGATCGTTTAAACATGGGCTGCAAGGCGAATGTTATCTCTGAAATTACTCCCAACGTTCCCAGAGCCAATCTGGCAGCGTTGAGATCTTCGTCTGCTTTTGTCAAGCTTATGATCTTTGCATAGCCTTCTGAAGGAGACGCAGGCACTACGATTCTCATTCCCACCACGTACTCATAAACTCCGCTGCCTTTGTCGGCGAAGCTACTGCCGTGGGCTCCGGTGGAAATAACGCGGGATGCAGAAACTCCGCTAATGTAAGCCATGGCAGGAAGAGCGAGGCCGTGCTTTGTAGCTACATGAATCACGTCTCTCATCAGCGTTCCTGCTTGGACAGTGATTAGCATTGCCTTGCTATTAACTTCAATGACGGAGTCATAATTCTGGGTTGAAATGATGAGTCCTTCTCTCTCCACACAGACAAGATTGGATATGCTGTGAGCGTGTCTGCTCACCACTCTAATCTTCTGGTTACTTTGAACAGCGCAGGCAATAGCACAGAGGAGTTGGGGCTCTGAAGTAGGCCATGCCACGGTAGTCGCTTTGCAAATAGAATGCTCGGCTCATATGCCCACGTAATTGAAGATTTTACATCCATCGCTTCGTCATTGCAGTGATGGGGAAGGCAGACACGCTCTTGCTTTTGCATCTGTGCCCAAAACTGGGGTGAAATACAAGATAAATACAACCAAAATGCGAATCATGATGTTCATTTCGCACTTTTACAAATAGCAGGGTTTATTCCGATAGCAGGGTTTATTCCGATGGGACTCGACCAATTTGTGTTTATATATAAATTATGCGTCTGCGAATAACCGCCTCCAAAAATACCTTGCCTTGTCCAACACTCTAAAGTTACCACTGGATAAAATTCATTCAAAATTGGGTTGTCACTCTTGTTCGTAAAATCACGTGCGGTGATAAAAAGTCTCCCAATGTGTTTTGAACGTTATGCACGTCTCCTTGGGATATTTTACTTCATGTATACAAGTCCTTAAATATAGCAGTTTGAAACAGTGGGCTATGCTGTTTTTCACTCTCGATTGGCGCTGCATTTAGTAGTTGAGTTGCGGCGAGGAATGGTCTTTACGTCAAAAACATGTACTATGTGAGTGTGCGTAGAGTAGTTTACACGGAAGGCGTATCTAATATGGACAAAGATCAATTTGAAAAGTTTAATCAACGGTTAGTCTTGGAAGTCGATTGAACTAATCGTGGCTATTTATTTATCCCGCTGGTATTTATGTCGAAGATGAAGGAAACTGCAAATATTCAGCAAAGAGCAACAGAAGAGAAAGTGGAAGATGTTAACGAGGTGACCTATACAAGTTAATCCTGTTGGTATTTATGCCGAAGATGTAGGAAACTGCAAATACCCAGCAAAGAACAACGAAAGAGAAAGTGGAAGATGTTAACAAGGCGACTTGCGTATCAATGGCTATGTTGCGTCCGTATCAATGCAAGACGATTGAACGAATCTCAGTCGTTCATCATTTTTCTAGCTGTTTTTCGCTGTTTTTTTTGCTTTCCTGTCGCTATTGGTTTCCACCCTCCAAACCCTTCCTCGATGGTATTGACCTTTCACTACTCCAATTTGGCGAGCTGCAACTTGAAAATAAGGTTTTGACGAGGGTTTTAGAATATGTTTATTAAAATGAAAATTACCATCAAGATCTTAATAATGAACACATTTAGATTTTAACATTACAGCATCCTTTACTCTGCGTAGTCAATCTATTAAAATGAAAATTACCACCAAGGTCTCAATAATGAGCACATTTAGGTTTTAACATTACGGTATCCTTTACCCTACGTAGTTAAATATATATCAGCATAATTAATATATAATGTATATTCTATATAATAAAACTAAAATATAAATAATATAACTATATTAATATTACTTATTACTAGCAATGGCACCCTAGTGTACAATGGGTATGTCGAAGAGTTTGTGGATGGTGAAATAAGGAGAGATTTTGGCATTATTCTTGTAACAAAAAGGTCTGGGGTATCGTTGTGTCCATACATGACAAGTGTAGCAACAATGCGTAAAATTTGTAGAATCTATAGTTAAATTTGATATTGAGTATTTTGTTTTGTCCATGATGAAAAAATTAATTATACCATAAATAATATCTATCTAATTTGTAATAACCCTCATATCAGATTATAGAACTGGAATATTGCCCCATTACATTTTGGTGAAAGTATTTTTGGAATTGAAAGGTTTCTTTTGAATTGTATTACAAAAAACAATTTTTTTCTAGAGTGACCAATAATTTGAAGACATTTTAAGCTTTGAGAGAAATAAAAGATTTACATTTTAAGCTGAGCAAGTATTTAGATATAAGTGAATGCATAATTGGTAAATGATCTACTATTTACATAGTAATACCTGCTAAGCAATGATATTTACATAGTAATACCAGTTGAGTAATGATATTGACATAATTGAAATGATTAGTAGTCCAACTAGGAAGAAAGATTCTTATCAGGTGGAAGTACTAATATTTTATTAATATATTTTCAATAATTCTAACATTGGGATGACAAGTTTGCTTAATTCTCACTTTGTTTGTCAAGAGAATTTGGTTTCGCAATACTTGAAAAAAGAATTGGGTTTTCAATTTTTTTGGGTCGACAGATGGCTCTTTGAGAGGGGAAGACAAGGTTGGGCAATCTTTGTAGTGGCATACCATGTCTATAATGTTGAGGCTTCAACCAAATCGGGATTGATTACAATGATTGTTGGAAAGATAGTATCTATAGATTTTCCAGACCATGCGGTTATATGAGCACTTTTAATCAAAATAATTGGTGGGTTGGGTTCTAGGGGAAGGTCAACTAGTTGTTTCCCAGCAATTTGGGAATGGCTACCCCAAAGTGTGATGTCAATTGTATGGTTTGACATGTCCATGATCTTGTAGTTGTACACTTTGTGGTTTCGATGCCATCCCTCTTGCGAATGGTTGATGCAGGGGAGATAGATAGAACAATACCAATGACATCTACAAGGGAATTAATAGGCAATGACATTAATGATTCAATGCTTTTGATATGGTAGTTGTGTGTTGGTATAGTGGAGTCTACGCAGGTGAATGGAGTTATGGTTGAGGAGCTGTGGAGGAATATTTCATAAGGGTTTGTGTCACTACTATATTTTGTGTTCCCAAATCTGATGTGGCCATTGGAGATGACATAAGTACTATTGGTCTCGATGGCATGGTAGAACCTGTCTACAAGATCATTAAATCAGGTAGCATGTATCTAAGACCCTGCTTTATCTACAAAATCGAACCCAAAGACTTTCCCATCATTACTTGAAATTTTGTATTCATGAATTAGACTTTTAGCAAGGGCACGACCCTAAATGGACCACTGCTTATGGTTTGGCGTTAAGGTTGAAATGGGATTTGGTTCAGATGGTTCATCAAGCAAAGCTTTGGGAGATTGAGTGGTGGCCAATGGCCCTTGAGATCTGCTAGAGGGCATAGAGGTTAGAGCTTGATGAATAGCAATTGGAGCTCCAATCATTGATGCATTATCTATTACTACTTCTAGGATATGAATTACAATAGCCTTGCAATGAAAGGACAATTTGAAAGTGAATGAAATGTACATGCTTAAAAAAAAAGAACTAAAACTATAAGGTAATCATGTACATACGTGAATTTGTGAAATTTTTTGCAATCATATTGTTTGAGGTGGACAATGGAACCTTTTACTAAAGCCTCCTCCATGACAAGCTCATTGAACTAGGTGGGTAGCAATGTAGGATGTGTCTGCATCCCATGCGAAAATTTTATACAGTACTTGACAAGAGTAGCTTGAGGCTGTTCAATGGTATTAATAGATGCAACTTGTAGAAAGGGATCTACATCATGCATGCCGAAAAGGATGTTGGCAATGGCATTTGTAGTTAATGTAGACGTGATGATGCTGGAATAAATTTAAAGCGACTGGCCTACAAGAAAGCTGAGTAGTAATTATGAAGTGCTCAAATGGTTCATACAACCTTTCCTATGAGTACAACTTGAAATATCTTACTAATGTATGCAAATAATTGAATTACTTGGGGTTGGTGGAAACAAAAAGGTGGATGTTTTGGGCTTTATTTCGTTTATGGGTTATTTGAATTATAACACCAAAAAATTGTAAGTAAGTGGTCATTTAGTATATGTAGAAGGGATAAGCGATGCCTAAATATAACGTTTAGGAGAATGTGATAAACATTGTATTCCATAAGTTAAGATTAGAAGGTTTTTTGACAGTCTTTTGTTTGGTATTATGGTAGCATAAATAAGCATCAATTATTGTAAACTATCCATATTAACGGGAAAGTTGGGATATATGATTTCATATTCGTAGAATTGTAACAGCATAACATTCAATTGCAAGGATATGTGAAGTAAATGCAATTTACCATGATAGCTATGGAAATAGAAATAGAAAAGTATGACATAAAAAGTAATTGTGTTTGCTATCAAAATTTAGAAAAAGAACATGGTGACAAAGATATTACATTATTTATTGGAAATTGCGAGTGTATATTCCAATTCTGGAGTGAATTTAAACTATCAAAGGAAACAGGTACATATGTCACATTTCTTAACATGGCCTAAGTTTTCATAAAATGGGCAAGAGTGTGGAAGATCAAGTAGACAAAGATATGGTATATTTTGCTTGCATATATTTATGTATATATTTGTGTAATACCTGAGACCAATCAATAAATAATAGAATAACAAAAGGTATATTATATAATATTATTTATATATGTTTATTATTTATAGTATATAGTGTAATATAAAATATAGTATATAACAAAAATATATATAATTTAAAATTAATATTAAATATATAAATATAATAAATTATATGGAATAAGTATACAAAATGCTACAATATAATATAAAGTATTAAAATGAATATAATAAATGATATATAAATACTATAATAAAAGGAATATATAATTCTATAATATACTATTATATAATATTAATTTAAATATAATAAACATTATAAATTTAATGTATAAATTTTTCTATATAAATTAATATAATTATGAGTTTAAATATAAAAAATAATGTAGTATTTAAAATATAATATAATATTATATTATATAATAGTATAGTGTTTATTTATTATTATATAGCATATATAAATTTTGTACAATATAAAATTATAAATGTATTTTAAGAATATAATAATTGAATATGCTAAATATTTAAAGCTTATTTATTATTTAATTGTATATAAAATTTTAATTATTTTTTCATTATTGTAAATCATAATATATTTATTCTATAATAAATATTATAAATTAATAATGTTATATAAAGTAATATAAATATGAATTTAAATATATAAATAATGTAGTATTTAAAATGTAATATAATATGATATAATAGTATAGTGTTTATTTATTATTATATACTATATATAAATTTTATATAATATAAAATTGTAAATGTATTTTAAGAATATAAAATTGAATATGCTAAATATTTAAATCTTATTTTTAATTTAATTGTATATAAAATTTAAATTATTTTTTATTATTATTATAAAACATAATATATGATAATAAATATCATTATTTAAAAAAATAATAATTAATTGAGAAAACCAAAAGATTAAAAACAAACCTATGGCTCTATGATTGAAAGAATGCTATTATTTTATAGAATAATATAATTGTTCTATAAAAAAATAAAATACAATATTTTTAAAGCGACGGGACAATGGGTAGAAAATGATGAATAGGTTTTGGTCAAATAAAATATTTTTTTATAAAATTTAGTAGTAACAAAATTTAGTATAAAAAATATATAATAAATGATATATAAATACTATAGTATTAAAATGGATACAAAATTTAGTATTTAAAAATTGAATTAAAGTAGTAATAATGAGAAATTTATTCTTAATAAATGAAAACTAAGATTCGTTTTGCATCCTTATAAATGAAAATAAAATACTTTTTAACTGTTTATTCTAAATTTAAACTAAATTATATATAAACTAAATTAATTCTCTTCATATTATTAAATGTGTTCATTATGAGGATCTTGGCCATTATTTTTATTTTAATAAACTCACTCAAAAACCCTCATAGATGATGTTGGCCGTAATTTTCATTTTTATAAACATACTTTTAAACTGTCGTGGATTATGTGGCCATAATTTTTTATTTTAATAAACTTACTCTAAAACCCTATCTGAAACCTTATTTTTAGGCTGCAACTCACCAAATTGGAAGAGTGTAGGTCAATACAAGCGAGGAGCTCGACCTTGATTATGTATCAAAAAAAATCATAGATTCCATGGCATTTATCTAGACAAAAACCTACTATTTAAAAAAATTAACAAATATATTTATAGCATCTTAAATAATATATTCATCACTTAAATTCAATCTAAATGCCTTATTTTATTTATTTAATATTATTAGATTATCTATTATGACTTTTAACTATAAATTCTAAAATTTAATATATTATTTAATAATTTATCCTAAGTGAATTATACGAAAACATTTATTTTATTATACATTAATAAATCATTATAAAATATTATTTTACAATTAATTAATAATTTGATTATAACCTAATATTTAATTAATTTATAAATTATTATAATATTGAATTAAATTTAAATAATAATAAGTGTTAAATAATAACTTAAATATAATATAATTAGATAATAAATAATAGTTATATTAATAATTATTTAAATATAATATACTTTTAATGATTATTAAAACATTAAATTTTCAAACGTGGAGGGTGTAAATTCAATCGGAATGCACGTAGGAATGGTGTAATCTACGAGGAAAGGAATTTATTTCTCATTTGCATCAATGGAAAACAAGAAGGATAAAATATTAAATTCCACTTCAACAAATAATTTTGTTTGGGACTTTTTAAATAATTTTAAAATAGCAAATGTCATCTCATCAAGGGAAATTGGGACTCCTAGATGACCGATGATGGCTTGTATTCCATGCCAAACATGACGTTAGCATTTTTTTTTTGGAACATACCAAATTTCTTGTCTTCCATGCCAACCATGGCGTTGCATTTTTTGGAACATAATTTCAGCCCTATCTTAACCTTTATGATATGATCATTTACATTTGAAAATTTTATATTCTATTTGCAAATATTGGTGAAGGTGTGGGGGAAATAGGGCTTTATGTGTGCTAGTTAGAGGGGGTAAAACAAAAAAATATAGGGGGGAACGTCCATGATAACATGTTGGGAGGATGTGGAAGTGATGGTGAAATTTGGCATTAAGCCTTCCATTTCCATTCATTTGTAAGTTGTAAATATTTTTAAATGAATTCCATGGGTGCATATCCTACAAGCAATGTATTTATGAGAGCATTTTTTTGAAGTATTTTTTCAAGCAGATCAATGCTTGGTCTATGCTTCCACATTTTGTTAACCCTTAGTGAAACCTTGTTTTTTTCAGTTGTGAACCCTTGATGAAAGCTTGTTTTTAGGTTGTAGCTCACCAAATTGGAGAACTAAAAGGTGCAGCAAAAAATGGCTAAGAACAACCGAAAAAAAGGCGAAAAATGATGAGCGACTGAGATTCGTTTAATCTGTATGCAAGACTAAACAAATCTCAGTCGCTCATCATTTTTTGCAATTTTTCAGTTGTTTATTGTCATTTAATACTTCTTTACCCGCTTGTTTCCACTCCTCCAAGCATTTCCTCACTGATATTGGCCTACAGTCTTCCAATTTGGTGAGTTGCAGACTATAAATTAGGTTTCGGCGATGGTTTAAGAGTATATTTATTAAAATGAAAAGTACGCACATGAAATTTGGTGAGTTGTAGCCTAAAAAATAGGTTTTGATGAGGGTTTTAGAGTATGTTTATTATAATGGAAATTAGGGGAAACATAAGTATGTTTATTAAAGTTAAAACAATGGCAAAGATCCTCATAATGAGCACATTTAGGTTTTAACATTATGGAATCTGCAGACACGAGTGACTTACCTGGAAGATGCTTAAGGAAACTATGCAGACTTTGTAAGAAGAATGGAAAGTGGCTATGTACAAAGAAGAATGGAAAATGGCTACATAGAAATCATAAAACAATACTTATAAAATTATAATACATGTTGCAAAAATCTCTTATTGAAACAATGGAAAATGACTTACCTCAAAAATCTACAGTAATGGTGCATTTCTTCAGTGATGCCGACAAAGCTTGCAAGAAAAGTTTGCAGAAAAGATATTACAAAAGCCTTGTAGATATTTTTGCCACATATAGATTGGAGATGAAGAGAGTAAGGCAAAGTAAATGTAGCATTCCCCCACCTAATTTCAAATATTTCCATCGCTACCACATTAATTCCATTGCTATAGCATTAAATGCGAGAAAAAAATTAAATGCAATCACAAAGGAATGTTCATCACTTTTTCGATAGGTTTTGAAATGATCAACGGTTGGCAATGAAGGAATTTTCAACCATCTCATGTAACCCCATTTTAACCGTTGAAGGGTAAAATGAGCTTTGAAAGCTCAAATAGGACATGCCTTTGGCGTAATTATATATTGCATTCTTTAACAAAACTATTAAATAAATATATAAAAGTATTACAATTAATAATTAATAATTATTATATGTTTATATAATACAAAAATTAATATATAAATATAATACAAAATATAATTAATATATTATATATATTTTATATAATACAAATTAAATCATATATAATTATATTATATTTATTATTATATGTAATAGTATATATAGGTTATATATTATTATTATTATATATTATATTTTGTAATAAAAATTATTATATATAAACATGAAATTATTGTAATTAGTAATTAATATATAAAAAATCTTATAGTTTAATTGATCTTTCAATAGGAAAAAAAAAAGAGAGAGATAGAGGGGGAGACAGTCCTATATATAGAGAGGTATATAAACTAGCACCTACACCTAAAGGAGGTTCAAGGATTATGAACTGATAGAAAACTATATGTACATGGTAATATGCTAGAGAGTATGTGTTTACGCATGCATGCACTGCAAAATATAGTTGCATGTGGTTAGATTAAACAATTAATAATAAGTGTCAAATAATGGAATGAAATAAATTTAGACAAATCTAGAATTTTTCTTTAAAGAAATTAAATATTATCTAATTATGATATATTCTCATACAAATTTAAAACATAAACCAATGCAAATGAACAAAAAAAATTGCCATCAAATTGAACAAAAAATACTACAAATGGAAATAGAATGTTATCATCTAGTTGTCAAATCAATATTTATCTCTTTTATGTGATAAGCGATATTTTGGATGCTTTTCCCATTACACTATAGTTGGTTTATCATTAAATGGTATCTGAAACTTGTTTTCCAATGACTCAATAGTGGTTTGCAAGTGTGAGACTTGTTTCAAGCTCTTGAAATCTCACACTATATGTAGCCTATCGGCTAATACAAAGAGAGAAACTCAAAAGATAGAGAATGAGAGAAAGAGACAATTTTAGATAGATAGATATTGAGAGAGAGAGAGAGGAATAGACAAAGAGAGATAGAGAATGAGAGATAAATATAAGAGATACAAAGGAAAAAAAAGAGAGAAAAGAGAAACTAAATGTTGATTGGTTGTTTCATGCCAACAATCCAAGGATGGCATGTGTCCTTGGGGAGTTATGCTCAAAGTAGCATGTCATTTTATTAAAGATATGGCAATTCACCATTAAGACCTCTTCAATGTACTTATTGCACACTTAAGGAGAAAAACATATAGAGAGAGAAAGAGAGAAAGAGAAAGAAAGAGAAAAGGGAGAGGGAGATAGAGATAAGATATGGATAGGTGGAGCTCGAGAAAAAAGAGAAAGAGATTAGAGGGAGAAAAATGAGACAAATGAGGAGAAAGAGAGGAAGATAGATAAAGAGAGATGAAAAAATATAGAAATAAAGGGATAAAAAGAGATATACATAGAAATAAAAAGAGAAAAGAGAGAAGACGAAGATATAGATAGAGAGAGAAAGAGAGATAAATAGACATAGAGAGATAAAGAGGGAGACAAAGAGATATAGAGAGATAGATATATAGAAATAGGTAAAGATATAGAGGAATAAAGAGGAACAAAGAAAGAGGTAAATATAGTGAGGAAGATAGAGAAAAATAGATAAAGAAAAAGAAAAAGAGAGAAGAGAGAAGAGGAGAGAGACATAAATAGAGATAAAGTCACATAAAAAGATAGGGAGATAATGATAAATATCTCAGGAAGAAAATATATATACATAGAGGGAGATAATTAGAAATATATAAATAAAGAGGGAGATGGAGATAGAGAGAGGTGGAGAGATAAAGAGATAAAAAGATAAAAAGATAAAGATGAATAGATAGAGATATAGGGAGGGTGATTGATATATCTCTCCCTATCACTCTCTATCTCTCTATATCTCCCACTATCTATATCACTCCCTCTTCCCCTCTCTATCTATTGAGCTATCTCAGCCTCTCCCCCTCTCTCTCATTCACTCCATCACTCCCTCCATCTCTCCTAATCTATATCTCGATCGCTATTCATCTCTTTATCTCCCTCACTCAGATCTTTATCTCTTTCTATCCATATATTTCTTTACATCTATCACTATCTCTTTGTCTCTTTCACTATCCCCCTCTATCTTTCTATATCACCCCCTTTTTGTCTCACCCTCTCCCTCTATATATATATATTAACCTATATCTCCCTCTCTCCCCCATCTTCTTCTCTCCCTTCCTCTCTACATATCACTCTCCCTCTCTCCCCCTCTTCTACCTATCTCTCTCTCCTCTACCTATTTGTTTCCCTTTCTCCCCCTCCCTCTCTCTTTATCTCCCACCTCTCTATCTCTCCATGTATCTCCCTCCCTCACTTCCTTCCATATCTCCCATCTATATATCTATCTCTACCTCTCTCCCTTTATCTTCACATATATCTCTATCTCTCTCTTTCTCTTCCCATCTCTCTCTCTCTCTCTCTCTCTCTCTCTCTCTCTCTCTCTCTCTCTCTCTCTCTCTCTTTATCACTATATCTGACCATTTATATCTCTCTCTCCCTCTCCCTCTTCCTCTATCTTGTCCTCTCTATCTCTCCCTCTCTACCTCCCTATCTCTCTTTGTATTTCTCTCCCTCTACCTATATCTCTCTATATATTTCTCTCCCTCTTCCTCTCATTCTCTATCTTCATCTCTACCTCTATTTTCCTCTATCCCCCTTTATCTCTAGACATGTCTTCCTCTCTCTATCCATCCATATATCTCCCTCTCTATCCCTCTCTATATATTTCTCTCTTTCATATCTATTTATCCCTCTCTCCTCTCTCTCTTTATCTCTGCATCTATGTATCTCCTTCTCTCCTTCTCCTTCTCCTTCTCCTTCTCCTTCTCCATATCCATCTCTATCTCCTTACCCCTCTATCTCTTGCTCTTCCCACCTCTATCTCTCCCTCTTTCTATCCCTAACTCTCCCTCTCTCCCTCTCTCCTTATTGCAAACATAACATGAGCTTGTTAGTAATGGAACCTGAATATATTCCTAATTCAAAGGTTTTATTTCAATCATGTTTGGATCTCTGTAAGTGGATGCATAGTTTATTTGAAGATATCACTTCTCCTTTGTGACCTTTGTTGCACAAACATCATTTGCTAAATTGCCTACCAATTGACCTCATGTGTTGCATAAATGTACGTAAAAAATAGAGCAAAATTTATCCTAATCGACCTTCCATGCCTCTTTGGCATACCCATTGCACACTAAGGTGAGATTTCTAGTGTTAAAACATTTTAAATATCTATTATATTTATTTATTTTTTATTTAATATATTACTTTTATTTATTTTTTTGTGTATATTTAATTATAGTTTTTTTTAAAGTGAAAGTATTTAAAATATCATTAAAATTTAATAAAATTTTAATTTAATTTTAATTCTAAAATTTTGAAACCTTTTAAAGTGTTTTTATATTAAATTAATTTAAATATCAAAATTTTAATAGCTTTAATATAAATTATTGTTTAAATTTTGATAAAAATAAATTTGTATTTATTATTTTTTAATTTGATTATTGATAAACAAATAATGTTCAAATTTTTAAAATAAAATTTTTGATGTTATGTATATGGTTTCAAGTAAATCTTTAAATTTTAAACTTTTATAATAGAAAAGAATATATTTTTTTTGAATAAAATGTAACTTTAATTTCTATAATATTTTATATTTAAACAATTGAATGTATTTAATTTTTTGTAAAATTTTATATTTGAATAATTGAATACATTCAAAATATTTCAAATATTTTTTAATTGATTATTTTAAATATATAAAATATGAAAAATTACATAATAAATAATTCATGTTCTTTAAATTATATTCATTATTATTTGGATATTTTTCTAATGAATATTAATTTATTTTGATTATATGGGAAAAATAGGTTTCGAAGGGATCCAAAACCCTTTACAACTTTAAGCATAAAATGTTGCCCAAAAGATACAACACTAGACTATCAGCAACATCCAAACACCCAAAAAATACAAAAGATACAAATGACTACTCCAAAGATAAACAAAGAAGAGAAAAAACCAAACAGCCTCAAGCAACATTGGGAAAAGCAGAGTTAAACCACACATGCAACCTTCTGACCACCATGAAAAAATTTAACAAGGGACTAAGAGGAATGTTTATGCTTAGGGAGACCTATCTTCCTTCTTTGTACAACCATCTAAGAAGGATCATCCTCTGAAGGAATAGAGCAAGGGGAAGTCAAAGGACAAGCCACCAAAGTCAAAAGAGGAAAAGAACCAGGAGTGTCACTCTCACAACCAACAACAGCAATAAGAGCTGCAAATAAACAAACAATCTCATTAATAGCAGCAACATCATCAACAGTAACAGCAGCAACCCTCGTAGCAATTGCAGACGAACCAATAGCTATAGAAGAACCACCAATACCAATAGCAACAATAATTTTAGAACCAACAACACCTGTAGGAGACCCAGGAGCAGCAATAGAAATAGCGGGTGGTAACTGAGAACCATCAACAGAAGAAGCAACAACATTAGGGACCAAGTCATCATCCCCAGAATCATCACAAGATTCACCCACAGTAAGATGATCACGAAGAGCATATTTCCACCAAGTAGCATGGCTCCGACAAGATTTATGATAGTCAGCAACCAAATGACCTATAGAAAAAAAATTCCTAAAATGGAAAGGAAGACCCTCATAATCAAGAATCTGAAATTGTGGTCTAGTCCCTACCATCAAAATAACCTCCCCAGATAGATCTTTTGAGGTATCAACGTCCACAAGAATGGGGGAAAAGGTAGGATGATCATAGATAAGAGAAGATGAATCAGCCATAACAAACCTTCCAATAGCATTCCTAATAGACTCAAAGCAAGGAGTCCAAAACTGAAGAGGTAGGTTAGGAAGTCTAACCTAGGTAGGAACAACAATAATATATTCAGAAAGAGGGTTGAAAGAAGGGAACCAAGGCTGAAGAGAAAGCAAGTGCTTTCCCCATAGCCAAACACCCCCTTCCAACACCTGAGACCTATCCTTCTCAAATTGAAAAGCAGCCACAAATAAACCCCTAGCTGAAGGATAGATTTCAATCCCATCCTCAATAATATTCCTCCAAGACTCCAAAACCCATTTGTGAAGATTTGGGAGAGAATGCCATAAACCATTAAATCTAGAAATAAGAGCAGACACCGAGAGAAATAATCTTCTTTATCCAACACCTCCTACCCACAAATAATAGTAGGGGTAGAACAAAAGCATCATAACCTGGGTTTACCCTTAAGAGAGAGAAGAGAAGGATTTTACCACTAGAACCAACCACCTTAGCAAAGGACTGAGAAGCAGGGCACGAAAGAGGGACATCCATGTGCAATGACCCAAACCCAAAAGGAGGAAAATAAGAAGCAGAAAATCCACCTAGCACAAGTCATGAACCATCAGGAGACACAAGTGGCGACCCAGCAATAGGTAGTGAACCGTCTATAGACACCCACGAGCCAACAGCACATGACCCAACAATGGAAAAATTAGACCCACCAGAAGCCAACAACACACCAAAAGTTGACGGCACACCAAAAGCCAATGCCACACCAAAAGCCAATGATGCATCAGAAGCCAATGGCAAACCAAAAGTAGAAAGCAAGAGGGTTTCAGCAATGAGTAGGATAGTTGTTCCAACAGAGAGTGAGAGAGCCATTTCAAAAAAAATGAATATTAATTTGTTAATATTCTTAAGAAACTAATATTTAAGTTTAATAAAAACTTATTTTTTAATGATGTTAGTCATATACTAAAGACTTCCTTGCATCTAGGTGTTTGCACAAACAATGAAGCTGAGTTCAGAGCAGCGGCATAAGGCCTGCAACTAGGAATTGACTTGGGTGTGCAAAAAAATCATCTGGAAGGGGACTCACTGATAACAATCAATGCAATTAGTCGTGGCACCACACCAAACTAGAAACTAAATCATCTACTGCAAAATATCAAGAAATTAGCCAAAAAATTTGAAGCCTTCAAAATTAGCCACGTCTATAGAGAAGGTACCAGCATCGCTAATGAGTTGGAAAATTTGGCATCTGAACTCCCCAAGTAGGCACCACCATGCGACGACACTGGGAAAGTTCTCAGTGCCGCAAATCCCAAAAGAAGGCAACCAAAAACCCACATGGATTAAAGAATAGAACTAAGGGTCTTTTTGGATGTAATAGGGCCTATCATTTGAAGGCGAGTTGTAGGTTAACTGAACAAGTTCCAAGGCAAAGGATAGATTGAGCGGATCTCAATCCACTTTGCATTAAACACATCCAATACTTCCAGAAGAGCGCCAGCAAGCTCACATGCTCCAACCGTCACACCCATAAGTAAAACAATCATGAAAGTTTAAGGCCACCATTGTTAAATAAAGCCAGTCTGGGTCATTAACCATTATATTTGCAAGTGTAGCAAGAGTGTGTATCTGCAGAAGCTTGAGGAACTCGACTCGCAGAAGCAAGAGATGGAGACACCACTAGCTCTGGACACTGACAAGCAGCAACAAGCATTCTGAGGGGAAGTATCAGACAAAAGGCTCAATGAGCTACTGGCCTCCTCCCACTCGGTAGTGCTTTGGGCAACCAAGAAGGTGGTTGGCCCTGAGTTCCTGAAAGCGTACCACAGGTTTAAGACCAATGCGTAAATTCCAGCCATGTTTTTGGTAGTCATCCTTCACATGGGAGTGTCGAAGACATTAGCAAAGAAATTGACCTAGATGGTCTTCAATCACGCTTGGTTGGGAGACATTGATGTAGCTCTAAACAATGTGGATGAAAACAATCTCATCCCAATGCCTCAGAACTAGAACATGTTGAGCATGCACGACCGAGAGGTCATGAAGTTCCCACTTATCAGGGCAGTCAACCCAGAAGGCTTTGAAAAACTGTGGGATGAGAGAGACCAAAGCATCACCTTTCTACTTAGAGCAGCCAACCTTACCACCAATCAACCTCATGGGTGGGTTCTGAGGTATGTGAAAAACGAAGGGCTCGCAGAAGATTTAGTTTATGGGGATCTCACCAACTGGGATTTTGGCACCGGTGAAGAGTAGATACCAATGGATGACAGAGACCCTGAGGAAAAAGCAAGAGGACCGGCTCACCAGAATTGCAGAGAAGACTGCCCAGTGGTTGCAAACTTCCTAGCCTATAAGAAATAGGTGGAAACGAAAGAATCTAAGGATGACGATCTCGAGGAAGAATAAGTTGCTTGAAAGTGCCTAAGGTTTCTGGTACTATTTCCAGAATGTTGTTAGGGTTTAAGTTCTCTAGTCAGTCTCGGCTCCAAAATAGTATTGCCTGCGTAATTCCATGCTTCTTTTTTGTATTTGAAACAAAAGAATTGATCACTAGGTAGGCTTTTTCAATAGTAAGTTTTGGAATGGCCATTTTTGTCAGGCAGGGCCATTATCTGGTCACTTGTTACTATTCATACTACTGTAAACTCTTTTTTGAAATCAATACAGGGTGTTGCCCCTCTGCAGTGGTTTAACTAGCAATATATATATATATATATATATATATATATATATATATATATATATATATATTAAACTAATTAAATAAAATACACACAATATTTTCTAGTGTTATTTAAGTTGTTTAAAAATTTTATTTTAATGAGAAATATTAAAATATTTCTTATAAAAATATTAAAACCTTTTAGAAAAATTTATTAATTTAATTTGAATAGTAAAATATTGATATCTTGAATATAATTTAATGTAATGAATTTTGATAAAAATATATTTTAATTTCTAAACTTTTAATTTGAATAATAATAAATTGAGAATTTTTATTTTATTTTTTTTTTAAATTATTAATGAGATTTTAGATAAATCTTTAAATTTCAAAACGTTTAATATGAAATAATATTAAATTTTTGGAATAATATATAAATTTATTTTTAATAAATTAATAATTGGATGCATTCAAAATATTATAAATATATTTTTCTAAGTTATTTTAAATATATGATGGTAAAAAATTATATTAGATATAGAAAATTACATAACAAATAGTTCATGTTCTCTAGATTGCATTGTTTGTATTTTAAATTATTCTTTTTGCTCATATATTTTAATTATGTTGATATTTTTAAAATTAATATTTAAATTTAAAATATTGAAATTTTATTTTAAAAAATAATTTTAATTTATCATGATTTATTTTAATGTTAAAATATTCCAAATATTTAATAAGATTGAATATATTTGTATTTTATTTATCAATTATAATATTCTTCTATAAAATTCTACTTTACAAATACAAATACAAATATTTTAAATATCAGAAAGATTAAACTACTGTAGATATCTTAAATACATCTATCTAAAGATAGCAATCTTAATTTATTATATTTATTTTATTTGAAGACCTACATTTACTTAAGAGTTATTTTATTTATATTTTATCCCTTGTTGCAACCATAATTACACTCGACATAATAAATAAAATAATAAAAGCAAAGCTTCACAATATTTATGATTTTAGCATACTTGTAAGGTAATAATGCATATAAATAAAATCAAAGCTTCACAATAATAAGTGCATATAAAATAATCTTATTCAATATTTAATGGTAGGTGATAAGTGCATATAAAATAATCGTATTCAAGATTTTTCTTAATAACTAGAAAAATGAAATCAGAGCTTCACAATATTTATGATCTTAGGGTACATGTAAGGTAATAATGCATAAAAAATAATCTTGTTCAAGATTTCTCTTAATAAAAACTTACTTTAATGACGATAGCTATAAGTTAAAGACTTTTATCTAATCCTAAATTATACCCTAACACATATCACTTTTCTTAATATTATTTAATTAAATTAAATTAAATATATATATGCAATATAATTCATTTAAATTAACTCGATGATAGTTGGGTATGATAAGATTATATGTAGTGGTGATTCCACATATAATTCGGATATGTTTGTTGTCTAAAATTTTATGTGGAGTTATAATTACCCTAGGATTGATTCCACAACTATGGATCAATTATATGCCATGTGGATCTTACCCTTAATGTGTAGAGGTCTAATGGTGCAAGAGCACCCCAAAGTGCATCTAGGAGGGTAATCAAAAGGTCAAGACTTAATAACTTGTTTAGTTAACCTATGGCCAATCCTTTCCATTTCTTGGAATTGTGCCTTAAAGGCATTAGTGAATTTTTTTTGTGTTCATAAGGTCATGTTGACCATTTGCTAGTTTGGGATTTGGCTACTAAAATAGGTGTTGGCCTTGTAGACCTCCCTAGGTGTTAGTTTGTTTTGCAATTTTGGAAAATAAGGCTTATGGAAACATAACCGACCATGGAACAGTTGGGGCTCAAGCCTAACTGAAATTGAGAATCTACTTAAGGTGTGCCTCGACCTGTGTGCAGGATTGGAAGGCAGTAAGAATGTTTGTAAGTTTGAAATTTGAAGATTGCTAAGAGAGGACAGTGAGAACATTATTGGAATTTTTTGTGTTTTCTTGTAATTTAGTGATCAGGAGCGATCAAGGCCCTGTAGAATGTTATAGCTGGTATTAATTATGTTGTGTTAAGTTTGTGTGGTAGCATATAGGGTGTGAGTTCAATTTACAGGTGTGTTGGTAGTTGTTTTTGTTTTCTTGTGAGTTGTTGACCTGACTGGTAAACTGGCAAGGATGGAGTCTTAGTTCCTTTTCCCACTGTACCTGGTGTACAGCCTTTTGGGGATTGGAGATAGACTCCATGTGTGTAAATATGGTAGACTTAGGAGTCCTTAGGAGGCAAGCAAGCATGAAAGAAAACCTTGTCTAGGCGAGCAAAACAGTGCCCAGCTAGGGAAGGCTAAAGGTGAAAATCACCTAACTTGCAGGGGAGACCTCTCAATGAAACTTCCCATGCTAGAAAGGTGGAGGAAGGCCATACAGTGGTCTAGTAGCTGGTAAGAGGCTTCATCAATCGATTTGGTGGAAGAACTCTTTGACAGTCCAACCGGGTGGCCAAGAAATGAAGAAAAACCCTACATCTTGCTAAATTTGGTGAAGGCACCTGTGTATGGCAAGACAAGGCCTAAGCCTTTAGAATTCTTGAAGAGGTTGGCATCAGTTCCAAGAAACTATAGGAAAGCTTTGGGGTTCTTTAGGAAATTTTTGAGCAACTTCCATTTTTCTTGGGTTAGGAGGGCTAATAGGGGCTCTAGGCTTGTAGCCTTTTTAACCCTAAGTGAGGGTTTGGAGGGAGCGATGGTGAGATGGAGTCTAATGGTTGTTCAAGAAACCTAATGGGATGCTAGGAAGCATGACAGTACATCTTTACACCCTTGCAAGCATCTACTTGAGTATTGAGGGTATTTGGCCTTTAGGGATGAGTAAGGGTCAAGGGTGAAGCAAAGTCAAAGCACCAAGTTTTGGGTTGAATTGTGTGATATGGTTGGAAGTGGGGATGGCCAGTAGAGCCAGGGGTATCTGAATTTGAGTTAGGACCTATAGGTTGAGTTGGTAGCAGAGCCAGTGAAAGGTTTGGGATAGTGAATTGTATGTTAGAGGTTGAATCAAGTGGTTCCAACACTATGGTGACCAATGCTAAATTGGCAAGAGACCTGACAGAGCAACAAGAGAAAAATAGGCAATTAGAAGAGGCAGTTGAAGAGATGAAACAAAGGTTAGAAGAAGTGGTAGAAGCTACAGGAAAAATGAAGGTACAGCTAGCAGTGGTTAGAGATAAGGGTGAAGATCAGGTTGAGGAGGACATTGAACCAGACCCTGATCCTCCACTGAAGGAGGAACCCTTCCTCAAGGCATTGAAGGCATTCCTATCTTTATTGGTAGAATGAATGCTGAGTTGGTTATGGAGTGGATAGAAGGAATGGAGAATCACTTTGAGTTTGATGGAGTGACTGAGGCACAGAAGGTGAAGATAGCTAAATCAAGATTAAGGGGACAAGCACTGACTTGGTGGAAGTTCCTACAAGAGGAAAGAGAGAATGAGGGTAAGAATCCCATTGGAAGTTGGAAAGCCATCATGGATAAAGTGAAGGAGTATTACCTACCTGAAGACTATGAGTTCCAATTGCATAAGAAGAGACAAAACCTTAGGCAAAGAGACCTAGATGTAGTTGCATACACAGAGGAGTTCCAAAAATTGAGCCTTAGGTCTAGGGTGCAAGAAATGGAAAGCATCAAGTTGGCGAGGTATCTAAATGGGCTCAAATGGAACATCCAAGAAGAAATGAGTCTCTTTACCCTAACCAACCTCCATAGTTGTTTTCAAATGGATTTAAAGGTGGAGGAGAAGTTGAAAAAGAAACAAGACTCTAACTCTAAAGGCAGAGGCAAAGGCAGGGATCCAAGAGATCAAAGAGATCAAAGAGGACAGTGAGGTGGCTACCAAGGTAGAGGCAATGACCAAAGAAACCAAGGAGAGTTTAAATCCACAGATCATGGCAATGAAACACCTTCTAAAGGAGGGTACAACAGAGGAAGAGGTTCTCAAGGAGGATCCAATAGAGGAAGAGGAGCAGGCAGGAGCAATTCCTATTTTGCAAACATGAAGTGCTACCATTGTGGCCAAGTTGGACATCTAGCCTATAGGTGCCCGGAGAAAGCATCTACATCAAGCAATGAGAAGAGAGTGGCTTATAAACAAGAGGACACCATGAGTCCTAAGTCTACTGAGGTCAGTCACATTAAATCTGAGATGGGAGAGAGTTTGATGTTTAGAAGAGTCTTGATCAGACAACCGGCCAAGGAAAGAACCCAAACAAAGGAGAGCTCTATTTAGAGTAAGGTGCAAGATACTTGGTAAAGTGTGCAAGGTTATAGTAGATTCAGGTTCAACAGACAACATCATATCAGAGGAGGCAGTAATGAAACTGAAATTGGTAAAGGTACCCCACACTAACCCCTACAAGGTCACATGGCTTAACAAAGGACAAAGTGTTTTGGTGAATGAGCAAGTAACGGTGGAATTTTCCATTGGAGGGTACAAGGACAAGTTAGTTTGTGATGTCTTACCCATGGATGCATGTCATCTACTATTGGGCAGACCATGGCAATATGACAGGAGTGTTGTGTATGATGGAAAAGAGAATACAATCTCATTTAAGAAGGATGGAAGGACTTTTAAATTGCAGTCACTGTCAGAAGAAGATGAAGGACAGTCAAAGACACCAAGTGTGCTACTAAGTAGTGGAAAAGAGTTCCTCAACACCCTACATGAAGGTGGAGAAGGATATGTAGTTCTATTGCAAACCAAAGAGGAAGATAAGACTGAAAAACCAGTCATACCCGAAGCAATCCAGAACTTGTTTGAAAAGTATAAAGATATAGTAAGTGATGGTACACCTACAACTTTACCTCCTAAAACAGCTATAAGTCACCAAATTGACTTCATACCTAGAGCCTCATTGCCTAACAAAGCAGCATATAAGTTGACACCAGATGAGAATTTGGAAGTAGCTAGACAAGTGCAAGAGTTGTTGGATCAAAAATTGATTCAAAAGAGCATCAGCCCATGTGTAGTACCGGTAGTTTTGGCAACCAAGAAGGGAGGCAAATGGAGGTTATGTACTGATTCTAGAGCAATAAATAGGATCACAATTAGGTATAGGTTCCCTATTCCTAGAATTGAGGATCTAATGGATTGTCTTGGAGGAGCTCAATACTACACCAAATTGGATCTCAAGAGTGGATACCATCAGATTAGAATTAAGGATGGTGATGAGTGGAAGATAGCATTCAAGACAACAGATGGCTTATATGAGTGGAGAGTTATGCCATTTGGCCTTTCCAATGCACCTAGCACATTCATGAGACTCATGAATGAAGTGTTCAAGGATTTCACAGGAGTATTTGTGGTGGTATACCTTGATGAAATCCTCATATTTAGCAAGACATTAGAAGAGCATTTAAAACATGTGGAGTTGGTTCTTAGAAGGTTGCAAGAGGAGAAGTTGGCAATCAATCTAGAGAAGTGTGAGTTCTTTAAGCAAGAGCTTGTATATTTGGGCTTTGTAGTGTCCAAGGGATCATTGAAGATGGATCCAAGTAAGGTGGAAGTAATACTAAATTGGCCTACACCAACAACAGGGACTGAGGTAAGAAGTTTCCATGGATTGGCTCAATTTTATTGAAAATTCATAAGGAACTTTAGTGGAGTATGTGCACCAGTTCTAGAGACAATCAAGGGTGGTTTGAAAACCAAGTTTGTGTGGACTCAAGCAGCTGAGAGAGGGTTTGAGAAACTGAAACAAGAAGTGACAACTCAACCCATACTCTTATTACCTAGTTTTGACAAATTGTTCACTGTTGAGTGTGATGCAAGTGGAGTGGCAGT
This sequence comes from Sequoiadendron giganteum, assembly GCA_007115665.2. Lineage (NCBI taxonomy): Eukaryota > Viridiplantae > Streptophyta > Pinopsida > Cupressales > Cupressaceae > Sequoiadendron > Sequoiadendron giganteum. Next base: position 602,899,459 of record CM021104.1, read on the forward strand.
TGGAGAAGTGTTAAGTCAAGAGGGCGGGCCTATAGCCTTCTTTAGTGAGAAGCTCAATGAAGCAAAGAAGAAATACTCAACCTATGACTTAGAACTTTATGCTTTGGTTTAGTCACTTAGGAAATGGAGGCATTACCTTCTACCCAAGGAGTTTGTAGTATTTACAGACAACCAAGGACTCAGTTATATGAATACCCAAGAGAAGTTGAGCAATAGACACTTGAAGTGGATGGAATACATCCAAGCTTTTACCTTCACCATCAAGCACAAGAAAGGATAGATGAATAAGGTAGCATATGCATTGAGCAGGAGGTTGTTGACAGTACAAGAGATACAAGTGAAGAGCATAGGGATTGAAAGCTTTAAAGATCTCTATGGAGAGGATGAAGATTTCTTAGAGGCCTATAAGGTATGTGCTGGCTTTGAGAATCATTTTCATAGTCAATATGTTGAGTATACATTGCAAAGTGGATTGTTGTTTAAAGGGAATCAGTTGTGTGTTCCTAAAGGGTCAATGAGGGAAAACCTCATTCAAGAGAAGCATAATGGCAGTCTTAGTGGCCATTTTGGCATCAATAAGACATTAGAGTTAGTTCAAACGTTCTATTATTGGCCTAAATTGGCAAGAGATGTTAGAAAGTATGTGGAACAATTTGTTGTATGTATGAAAGCTAAGGGAGGAGCTAGCAATTCTGGTCTTTATCAACCCCTACCAATTCCTAACAGACGATGGGAGTGTGTGAGCATGGATTTTGTGGTAGGACTCCCTAAGACCAAGTCTGGTTTTGACAGTGTGTATGTAGTGGTGGACAGATTTAGCAAAATGAGCCACTTTATTCCTTGTAAAACTACTCATGATGCTAGCTACATAGCTCATCTCTTCTTCAAGGAGGTTGTAAGGATTCATGGCTTACCTTTAAGCATTATTTCAGATAGGGATGTTAAATTCATGAGTCACTTTTGGAAGACTCTATGGAGTAGATTGGGAACCAATCTGTCATTTGGATCAGCTTACCATCCTCAGACCGATGGTCAAATAGAGGTGGTTAACAGGGTGTTGGGTAATCTTCTTAGGTGCCTAACAAAGGAGTATGGCCAGACATGGGATATGGTCATCTCACAAGCTGAGTATGCCTATAATGACAGTGTCAATCGGACTATAGGGAAGAGTCCTTTTGAGTTTGTGTATGGGATGCACCCAAGAGGCATATGTGAGCTCTGAGACCTTGGAGCTATGGAACATAGAAGTGGACATGCAGAAGACTTCAGTCAAACCATGAAAGAGATCTAGGAGCAGGTGAAGAAGACAGTCACCGAAGCTACACAAAAGTTGAAGGAGAAGGTAGATATGTCAAGGAAGGATGTGCAATTTGTAGTGGGTGATTATGTCATGGTTCACCTCAACAAGTCCAGGTTGCAGAAGGGAGTCTCAACCAAGCTGCAGATGAAGAGAGTAGGACCATGCAAGATATTGGCCAAGTATGGGAAAAATGCATACAAGGTTGAGCTACCTACCGACTTGGGAATTTCACAAGTTTTTAATGTAGCTGACTTGATCAAGTACAAAGGATCAGTCAATGATGAGGATCAGAACAGTAGGGAGATCTTCAAGGACATCAGCAATGTACCCTTACCTACACAAGACAAGCAACAAGCTGAAAGGATCTTGGAGTCAAGGGTGCAAAAGTCTACAAGACACAAGGTGTACATGGAGCACCTTATTAAGTGGAAGAATAAACATGAATCAGAAGCTACATGGGTACAAGAAGACCCGTTCAAGTAGCTTGGCATTAACATGTCATTGATCTCTCCTTCTCCTCCATAGTGTTTGGGCAAAGAGGGGGAGAATGGTGCAGGAGCACCACAAAGTGCATCTAGGAGGGTAATCAAAAGGTCAAGACTTAATAACTTGTTTAGTTAACCTATGGCCAATCCTTTCCATTTCTTGGAATTGTGCCTTAAAGGCATTAGTGAATTTTTTTTGTGTTCATAAGGTCATGTTGACCATTTGCTAGTTTGGGATTTGGCTACTAAAATAGGTGTTGACCTTGTAGACCTCCCTAGGTGTTAGTTTGTTTTGCAATTTTGGAAAATAAGGCTTATGGAAACATAACCGGACATGGAACAGTTGGGGCTCGATCCTAGCTGAAATTGAGAATCTACTTAAGGTGTGCCTCGACCTGTGTGCATGGTTGGAAGGTAGTAAGAATGTTTGTAAGTTTGAAATTTGAAGATTGCTAAGAGAGGACAGTGAGAACATTATTGGAAATTTCTGTGTTTTCTTGTAATTTAGTGATCAAGAGTGATCAAGGCCCTATAGAATGTTATAGCTGGTATTAATTGTGTTGTGTAAAGTTTGTGTGGTAGCATATAGGGTGTGAGTTCAATTTACAGGTCTGTTGGTAGTTGTTTTTGTTTTCTTGTGAGTTGCTGACCTGACTGGTAAACTGGCAAGGATGGAGTCTTAGTTCCTTTTCCCACTGTACCTGGTGTATGGCATTTTGGGGATTGGAGCTAGACTCCATGTGTGTAAATATGGTAGACTTAGGAGTCCTTAGGAGGCAAGCAATCATGAAAGAAAACCTTGTCTAGGCGAGCAAAACAGTGCCCAGCTAGGGAAGGCTAAAGGTGAAAATCACCTAACTTGCAAGGGAGACCTCTCAATGAAACTTCCCATTGTAGAAAGGTGGAGGAAGGCCATACAGTGGTCTAGTAGCTGGTAAGAGGCTTCATCAATTGATTTGGTGGAAGAACTCTTTGACAGTCCAATCGGGTGGCCAAGAAATGAAGAAAAACCCTACATCTTGCTAAATTTGGTGAAGGCACCTGTGTAGAGCAAGACAAGGCCTAAGCCTTTGGAAATATTGAAGAGGTTGGCATCAGGTCCAAGAAACTATAGGAAAGCTTTTGGGTTCTTTGGGAAATTTTTGAGCAACTTCCATTATTCTCGAGTTAGGAGGGCTAATAGGGGCTCTAGGCTTGTAGCCTTTTTAACCCTAAGTGAGGGTTTGGAGGGAGCAATGGTGAGATGGAGTCTAATGGTTGTTCAAGAAACCTAATGGGATGCTAGGAAGCATGACAGTACACCTTTACACCCCTACAATCATCTAGTTGAGTATTGAGGGTATTTGGCCTTTAGGGATGAGTAAGGGTCAAGGGTGAAGCAGAGTCAAAGCACCAAGTTTTGGGTTCCATTGTGTGATGTGGTTGGAAGTGGGGATGGCCAGTAGAGCTAGGGGTATCTGAATTTGAGTTAGGACCTATAGGTTGAGTTGGTGGAGAGAGCTACCAAAGGGAATTGCTGATGTGAGACCTAGAGCATGGAACAGTGAGTGTTCCATCCATTCCCCCTTACACCATCTAATCTCACAAATTATGCACTTTTCTATTTGATTCACTAAATTCTTTGCTCCTTATTTATTACTAAGGATTTATAATATTTATAAATAACTTGGGGAGATCATTTTATCATAAGGTTCAAGTTCTCCTAAGTTAACCCTCTTAATTAAATTGACATTATATTCATAACAAATATCGATAGATAATAGGAAAGTGATTTAGATGTTCATTATGATCCAAAGTATTGGTCCTTTAAATCTCCAATTCCAAGTATTCCTAAAATTGATCCTTATTAATGTGAATGATTATTTTTAGATTATATTTTAATGCTCAAAATGAATTTATTTAAATACCAAGGCATGTAATAACTCATTGCACAGGTGTTTATCATGTAAGTTCCCAACAACTATGAAAAATACACATATCAATCATTTGAATTTTTTAAAATTTTATTTTTGGGTAAGATTTATGTCATGCAAGATTGATCTTGTGTGCCACATAAATGACTATCTTGAGGAAAATGATGAATGTATGAAAATCTAAGCATTAATAGGGTATGTATTTGAATATGTGCAAATATGGCAAGGATACAATCAAATGTGTTAAAATGTGTGTAAGGAGGATTGAATGTGGATGGATACCTGAATTATGAGCATAGATAAAATTGGCTTGTAAGTATGGCACATGTCACTATATAATTATACTAATATATTTTCTCAAAATGAACTACAACTAAATGGAATTTGGCATAGGTATGATATTTTCACCAATATATTTTGCCCCAATTTTAAGGTACACGAAAATCCTCATCATTTTGTATCTCAAGAGAATGCATAAACATGCATTGAGTTGTAAATGTACTCAATCATAAAAAATACACTATGGTCCATATAAAGAAATTAACCCAACTATATATATGTAATGGAGAGAATTTGCACCCCTAGTAAAATTCCCAATTTACATCATGCCCTTAACTTAGAAAAAGAAACTTGATGATTCAATTTCCACATCCGCCACCTTTCCCCATCCACTCGGCAACTCATTTTCATGTCAATGGAGGAATTTTGTCAAGGACATGTGCATTTCATGTGGATGTTCACACACTATGCTACCATCTTCATAGGATTCCTACCTTTGGAACCTATAGAGGCATTGTGTTTCTCCATTGGACTTGAAATATAATGCTTCTTACTCCCTTGACCTACGCAAAATGGTTATTTTGCCTCATTTCCATTCAAATTGTTTAATTCTTCATTCTATCCAACTTCTTCACCATTCTTGAACTATTGATTGTACTCTTCATGCTCTACCGATCAATTACACACTTCCAAGATTCACCACCACTTCATTGTAGCTACAAGCTACTAGTTTCTTGGCCCATCCACTTTGTTTGTTGCAATAGAATTTTTGTTGGAGAACTTGCAAGGTCACTCCTTCCTCTACTTCCCTTGAGAGCACATAATTGTGAAGGTGATATCTCCTATTATCATTTGCTTTGGAATCATTGTATTTACATAGTAGCATATTGTTTTTTTTGTTATTTCTTAGCGCTTTTATTTCCATACATTTCTTCATCATTTCTCTACACTCATTTCTATCTGGATGTTTGTGGAGGTGGAAACACCAAAGCGGGGTACTAACTGAGGCAATCCTCTAAAAAACAACCCCAAAATTTTCCTTGGTTTTGTGTGTGTAGGTTCTTCTCGGTTGGAGTTGTTTGAAGAATCAAGTTGCAAGGAGTTTGATACTTCTTTCTCACATCCTTTGTCAATTCAAGCGTAGTTTAGTTAAATTAGTCTTCTTGTTAAATACTTCATTTCTCTATTTTTTCTATATTTTGTCATAGCATAAAACTTTACCCATCAGATTGTTAGTTTCTTTTCTAGTGTTTTTTCTTGGAATCTTTGTTCATACATATTCCAGTGCCCCACATTGGATTTTGTATCCTGTGTTGTTGTCCTCGGGTAGTGATTTGTCTAGGCAGTAGATTGAGCTCTGGAAATCATCTTGTCCTACCTTTGAAAGTACTCGATTTAGCAAGACAATAGCAACCGGATTGCTCTTCCTTTTCAACCTTAACATCTTAACCTTCCCAAATCACTTAGCGAAGCTTGAGGTATAACAAGGCAACCTGTTGTTTAGGACTCTCCCATGACTTAGAGTCCCAAAGTAGCTAGTCTTCCTCCACTACATTTTGGTGAACTTGATGTGAACTATTTCTATTTTGTATTTGTGTATTGAAGAACATTCTCTCGTATCCTAGGCACATTGTAGGTTTGTGTGATGCAAGGTGTGTAGCCTTGCAACCCAACCTATGACCCCTAGTAGTGTAGTTATAGGGGCTCCTAGATATTGAAAGTTGAAATTTAGATAGGCCACCATTTGATTTCTAGACCTTTGGAGTATTTTGAGGAAGTCCTCTTGAAGTACGTAAACATGGTCTCTTTTATGCATCTCCTTATTGCTGAGCCTACAAATGGATCACCAACTATAAATTTCACAACACAAGACCTACCTATGAACAAACAAGCTTCTCCTCTATACATTTCTTCTCTCATCAATGGGAACATCATGACAGGTGTTCTAGTTGATCCCACATGTCATGTGAATGTTATAATAGAGGAGACTTTGTTAATAAATTTATTACATAAAGATGGGTATGATGAATCAAAGAGCACAATAAATACACATGACAAACTATATGTCCCTCTAATTAGTTTCATTACTCTCTTAGTCTTGGTAGGACCTAAGACTGTAAATTCTCCTTTTGATATCATCCCAGAGTCAGACTTGTTCAAAGTGAAACTAGGCAACCCATGGCTAGTTTACATGAATGTGGTCACTTTGGTAATTCACAAGTGTTTGAAGTTTTCTCATGAGGTCTATATGCACATTGTGTGTGACACCAACTATAAACCACTAGTGTCACATGGGGACTACTTGTTAGATCACTTTTGGACCACCCTAGTTAGCCTGCTTCCCTTGAGGATAGACTTGCTATACCACACATATGTCAAGTAAAAGACTAGGATCATAATTTTCAAGGAGACCTACCATGTCTCCCCCTGTGTTATTTTAGTTAAAGGTTTTATGATTGCACAATAGCAAGTTACCTCCTCCCCTCAACAAAAGGGGAAGGGGAATCCTTCTCACTCCAAAGAGTGCCTCTCACCTTGTTGTGCCACCTCTGACATCTTCTCCCATGTCTCGCATGGAGATTTCAATGGTTCTCACTTCACGGAAGGCCAGACATCAAGTATTTAAACTTTCCATCTTTCCCATGATGTCAAGGCTTGTTGTTTATTGTAAGGGGAATGTCCCTCATTGAGTTTCCCTTGTGTCTCAACCTTTGTAGCCTCCTACCACTCATGCCTCTCAAGTAGTGAATGGGAAAAGGCCCAATACTAAGATGCCTTTTTGTGTGGTCTCACAACATACCCCAAGGATACAAGGCTTGGGGACCCAATTTTAAAATTAATGCTTAAGGTAGACACTAGTTGGCTGATGGTCTCCAAGAAATATATGGAAAGTTGAAAATATTGAAAATAATTCATGATCGAGTATACTAGGTGTTAAGTGTACCAAGTATCAGGAATCCAGGTAATTGGAGTTTGATTCAATGATCAAGATGAGTTCATGAAGGAATTTTAATGAGTTCATGATCATTCTTTAAACACATAAAATTCAGAGTAATTCATGATTATAGTAGGTTATCTGAATGTTGCTTAATGAATTTAAAGATAAACTTGCTAAAAACCAAACTAAAAGCATTATGAAGTCAGTGATAGAGATTAGGGTAAAAAAAAATATTCGTGAAAATTCATTTTTGTTAGGTTAATTTTCTTTAGTAATTTTTTCCCTATTTTTTGGTTTAGGTCCTAGAATTAACAAATTTATCTTAACCTAAAACACATGATACCTTAATTGAGAAAAAAAATCATTAAAAATCAAAAAATATAAAACCATTTGAAGTCAATGCGTGCATGAACAGAGAAAAGAAAAAAATTCATTATATTTTATAGTAATAATCTCATATGTACATGGAAATACAAAATTCTCATCATAAGTCAATATCAAAAAATAAAAAAGTAAAAAAGGGGTTGGTTGTTCAAAAAACTGTCAGAACAGTGGGCATCCTAGTCAATCAATTTTCTATGCCCCATCTCGGAGAAACATATACCCTGGGTAGAAGGTTTATCTATGGTCATAAAGGTTGAGGGTGTGTAGTGCAATGAGGAAAGGTAGAAGAGGAACTATTTCTCTCTGGTGCAGAAACCATGGAATATCCTCAACCGCTGGAATTCCCATGACAGGTTGAGAAATGGTCAGGATGGTGTCCAGATTTCCTAGGTAGTCTAGTCACACTATCATTACAGCAGTAGAATGAACTTCATCTATAGAAAGTTTGAGGTCTAGGAGGGGATCCATGAACTATGAAGACAAAACTAAATTCACCCTGGAATATGACCTAGCATTCATAAAAATTTCCCCTAAAACTATACATAGAAAATATTTGGTGGAAGGTGTCCTAAGGAAAAATAATTTTCTGAGTCGTTGGCTCATAACTTGACCAAGGAATTCGGTCTAGCAATGAACATTGGTAAGACAAATGGGGGTATCCATAGTTTGCAGACCAAAACAAACACAAAGAAGAAATTGAAATTTGAAGATGGAAATGTGAAATTTGAAAGAGTGTCGTATTTATAGAAAGTCATGAGAAATTTGCAATGCATAGTTTCCTTGAGATAAAATCTTGGGAATGCAAGTTTAGGTGGCGTTACTATACTTTCCTTCAGAATTGAAAGTAAAATAAAATAAAACTTTAGGAAATTGGTACTCATTGCTTTGAGGATGGCTAGTACGAAGATCATGAATCAAGTGAATTCGAGATTACAAAATTATATGGTAGTCATTTTAGTTCATTCAATCCATAATTAAATGTTGTTGGGAAGAAGAGATGGACTGTTGAGTTGGCACATGCAGGAGTGTTGAGAAATTTGAGAAAATTAATACATGTAATTAGGCATGTGAATTAAATGAAGAGAATAATGGTTGGGTTAAGTTATCATCTGACAAGATTGGTGCATTAATGTAAGTGTAGAGACACCAAATTTGAATTTGTCGGCCAAGTTTAATCTAGTGGGTTGTCATGGATAAAGTAAAATGTATGGGTGGAAAATATTGTTTCTAAATTTAGAAAGGATCAAGTGATTTGATAAGTTGTAGCTAAATTTTAATGTATGCTTATTTTTTTATCCGATGGAGAATTGCAATTAGTTGGAGTCTAGCATAAGGATGGTAAAATTTCACTGGAAAGTTTCACATACAAGAAATTTAGTAAGTGAATCTATTGGGAATTGGTGAAAATGATGAAGGATATTTACATTGAGTTAAAAATCAAAAGGTAAACTTTTCTATTGTTGTAATTCCCAACCTAATAGTGAGATTTATTTCCTATGAGTTGAAGCAAAAGAGCTTAAAATGAAATATCAAATGGAAAAATAGAAAAATGAATATCAAATAAATATAAAAAGAGAAAATTCAACTCTTTAGGCTATCCAAATATCTCTACTGGGGCTATAGATGTCTAATTGAAAATAGAGCTATGTTTGGGGGAATTACAGAGATAACCTTCATGATGGGATATTTACATTGAGTGAAAAATCAAAAATTAAACTTTACTATCGTTGTAATTCCCAACGTAATAGTGATCTTACAATAAAATATCAAATGAAAAAATAAAAAAATGAATATCAAAGAAATATCAAAAGAAAAAATTCAACTCTTTAGGCTATCCAAGTATCTTTACCTAAGATATAGATGTATGACTGGTAGTAGAGCTATGTTTGAGAGAATTACAGAGATAACCTTTTCAGGGCTATGGACGCTTAAGTGGTAGCAAGGAAATATCCAGGTTAGATAAGAAGGATTATCAAATTAGGTAGCTCAATGTAAATAGACTAATCCTTGCATCAAGTTCCCAGATATGGTAATAAATTAAAGCACACACTAATACTTTTAGGTGAAATTTTATTTTCTTTATACTACAATTCAAGTGAAGGCAAGGGGTTACTGTAGAAAATATGCATAAATTATAATTTAATGTGGGTGATCAAGTCTCTATTTTTATTTTAAATTTAGTTTTTGGTTGCAAGTTGTTGTGTGGTCTCACAATATGCCCCAAGAATACAAGGCTTGGGGAGCCAAGTTGAAAATTAACGCTTAAGGAAGACACTAGTTGGCTAACGGTCTCCAGGAAATCTATGGAAAGTTGAGAATCTTGAAAATAATTCATGATTAGGTGTACTGGGTGTTAAGTGTATCGGGTGTCGGGAATCCCAGTAATTGGAGTTCAGGGGAATTATTAGGATGAGTTTGTGAAGGAATTTTAAAGAGGTTTTATAGCTAGGAGTCAAAAGCCCAAGAATTTGAAGTGACCGGTAAAAGTCTAAAGCCAGGTCAAGATTTTTTCGGAGAAGTGGAGTGTATCAACTAGTCATGTTTCAAAGGTAGTCAAGTGTATCAGGAATCAGGTACTTGAGTAAATGGTGCATTAATGTAAGAATATTCAAATTTATTATTTGGTTTTGTTTGAATGCACAAAACATCTAGTGACCCACCTAAATTCAACAGTTATGCGAGAATACATTAAAGCGTGTTAACTTACAGATTGATTTTAAAAAGGATTAATGATAATGATGGTTTTATATTGATAAAGGTTTCATTGATGTTTTAAAAAGGGGATTGGTATATGGAATTTTATATGTAGGAGAAATAGGTTGTTTGACAACGTTTGGGTATGGATGGTCAGGTAAATTTGGATTGCAAGAAAATCCAACAATGTTATCAGGCTAGGTGGCATACTCTAGAAGCTCATGCGAGAAAAAAGTGTATGGAGAAGAAATGTTGATAACCGAGAATTGGAGATCTGCATATTAAGCATGCGATGAAAGAGGTGCCTAGTTTCGGGGTGATATACTCATGAACATTTTAACCCTAAGCCATAGCCTAAAGGTAGGAACACAGGGTTGGTGGATTAAAATTTATAGTTCCACCTGATCATTTTGAATATGCAACAAGTTCCTACATTTTCTTGAAGATTAATTTGATAGTCTACTCAATCTTATTTGATATCCTGATTATATTTTAAAGACATGAGTCCAAAAGTTTCAAGTACTAAAGAAAGTCAAGGTTTATGTTGATTTATTTCAGAAATTTATCTCCCCAACTCTCACGTGCCACATGTTGTGCTATGATTCATCCCCTGGATTCTCTTTCATGTGTTGATTGAATTTCTCGAGTGCCTTATTCTTATAAAAGGGCTAGGAGTTTTTTATTTCATTAAGTTCACAATTTGTGGATTTTGGAGAACTAAAACTTCTTCAAGTTCAATTATTTTTCTTGTTTTTTGTTCTAGTCTAGATTAAAGACGTATACATTTCATTTGAGATTAACTAATATCAAGGCCAATTCAAAGTTGTTTCCTTATATGAAATCATATGTAGCTGATTGTTATTCCTGTGTCACCAAAAAGTGTAGTCTTTGGCACTTTTTCCTCATTTTGGCCTTTTCTCTTGGATTCTGGGCTTGTTTTGCCTCGATTCAGTCTTGAAAGCTTGCAGTTCAAAAATAATCTAACGGTGTTTTACTAAGGTGTTGTGAAGTGTTGCAATGCATCTTCCCACTTTTCTAAGATCCTTTCAACACAATTCACCTAAACAACCCCATTTTACAACTTTCCAAGCCTTGTGTCAAGGTGTTGTAAGGTGTTGTAAGGAATTTTCACATCTTCCTAGGCCTATCATCCACTAATTAACCCTTTTCTTATGTTAATTTATCCCCTTAGTATACTTTTAGGCCCAACTTAAGTGTGTTTCAGGAGGCAAGCATAATAAACATTATTAATCACTTTTTTATTCTCGACCACCACTTGAAATTGTCCAAGTGAACTAGGTCAGCACCTTGGGGAACCTAGTCCCTTTTGGCATAAATTTCAAATTTAAAACAAAAACCGAATAGGAATTTTCCTCCAAAACCTAGTGTTGGCCTATCATATTGCATTTTCGAGAAAGTATGGCACATGTTGTATAAATAATGGTTTTCACCTTCATTTTTCCTCTCTTACTCTATTAATCTCTCCCAAGCTCATTTTGACATCTCTTCACAAGTACTCTTGCACTCAAGATTACCAAGCAAGCAATCAAGCACAAGGGCATCACAAGCAACCTCCATCGGAGTTGTTCTTCCATGTTGCAGAATTCAACAACAAAGGATTTGGTGAGCATTTACATTGTTTATCATTCAAGCATCTTTCCTCTGATTTTATCTCATTTGGGTTTGAGTTAGCATCAAAGGGGTTTGACTTAGGAAAACCCCTATTCCCTAACCCCAACATTCTCTTTCCCTTTGTATATTTTTTGGAAGTTGTACTCAGATTTAGCAAGATCCAAAGTGTTAGAGAAAGTACAAACATTCCATCCAAGTCACATCAAGGCATCAAACCCTAGAAGGAGCAAAAGGACAAGTTATAGGTCATTTTTCAAGAGTTTCAGACACAGACTATTTCAAAGGAGGAAAGTACCAACTGGGACCCACAAAATCAAACTCTAAATCTTTCAAAAGCACCAGTAGGACTAGGTCACCACTATTGGTGACCTTGTCCCTATGTTAAGCCTGAAAAAGGGTTTTTTTATTTCTAGGTGTAGACATCCAAATTTGATCACTTCCATATGATCAAAATCGTCTATTATATTCATCTATTCCATTATCAGTGATTAAATAATTTATTTAATCATTATTTCATTTTCTGCCTAAGGTTCTTAAAGTATCTAATTAAATAAATTAAATACTTTACCTTACCCCTTTTCTTCTATAAATTAAATAAATATGACAAATTATTTAATTTAGTCTTTTAACCCATTTGAATTAAAACCAATTTTTAATTCCCCTTTTTCTCTCTCCTTGTCACATTCTCCATAACCCTCTCCTAATTCGGATTAAATTAATTAATCTGTGATTAGGATGTGCACCACTTAATCAAGATTAAGTGTCACATCCTCCATAATCTCCCACTTGCCTCTAATCTCTCATTAATTACCTTAATCATGTGTTTGCACAACCTTAATCAGAATCATTAGCCACATTTGGCTTACCTTTTCTGGTCAACCTTTCCACTTACCATTTTTGGTATGGAATCCCTTCCCCATGTGAATTTTTAATTCACATTTATTCAACCAAGGTTCCCCTCTTCCCCATGTGAATTTTTAATTCACTTTTATCTTCCCAAGGTCTTCTCCATCCCCCATGCAAGATTCTAGAAGCCTTGACTTGTCACTTCACATGTGCCAAAGGCTTCTAGAACCTTGGACTTGTCACATCACCCACATGTGACAAATCTCTAGCTTTTTGGAGACCCTCTCTTATCCACTAGATTCTTTCAATCATTGTGAATTTTTAATTCACTTTTATTCCTCCAAGGAATCTTCTCATCCCCCAAGATCCACCTCATCTCCACATCACTCCACCCTAGGACATCTCACCCTCCACATGTCAAGATGTGAGGGCTTGTGAGTCCTCAACTCACCATAGCCCTTCATCTTGATCTTTGTTGGATCAATCCCAACTGTTGAATTCTCTAGAGAATTCAATTTGGCTTATAAATACTCCTTCAATTCCTTTATTTTAGGAGAATCAAATCTTTTGCAAATAAACTCTTGCAAAATTACCATTCAATCTCTCATCTATTTTAGCATCCATATTGCATCAATTCATTTTGCATCCACTTCATTTTCATTGCCATCCAAGGAGCACACAAGACTTCAACATCAAGGGCCAACCAAGGAAGCAACAACATGAAGGTATAACACAATTTATTTGTTTATCTTGCTTTCATATTGTTCATCTTCTTAGGCTAATCATTGAGGTGCCCTATTATCTTATTGTTTCTCTTTATTGCACTATTAGTTTTATCTAAAACCTCTCACACTTTTGGAAGCAGCACTTTATTAGGATCACATTTCTGGCACGCCTGGTGGGACCCACAAAGGGGTCTCTTTCTTTCACATTTTTTATTGTTTGCTTGTTTGCAGATTCAGGTCGTAGAGGGGCGAACTTGCCCTCCCGGACGCCGCAAAGGGGCGACCTTGCCTTCTTTTTCTGACTATTTTCTGCAAAGGGGCGACCTTGCCCTTTTGACTGTTTTCTGCAGAGGGGCGACCTCGCCCTTTTAGGCTATTTTTCTGACTATTTTCTGCAGAGGGGCGACCTTGCCCTTTTTGACTATTTTCTGCAGAGGGGCGACCTTGCCCTTTTTGACTGTTTTCGGACTATTTTCTACAGAGGGGCAACCTTGCCCTTTTGACTGTTTTCTGCAGAAGGGCGACCCTGCCCTTTACTGATTGACTATTTTCTGCAGAGGGGCGAATCTGCCCTTAACAACACATTCGAGAAGGTAAAAAAGGGACATTTTAGCTTCGTTTTTGTCTCTTTCTTTTGTTGTTTTGTGCTCTAACCCGCTAATCTTGTTTGGTGGTGAGTGAAGTCAGATTTGCTGCACATCACAAAGAAGGGAGAAGATAAACAACTAACATTTCCTTGCAGAACCTTCCTTTTTATTCTGATTTTTAAAAGTCTTTCCTTGCTACTTTATCTAGGTACTTAGTATAATTAGGGGAAAGTAATATTTGTTGTTTGTTGTGTCTATTTTACTTATTTTACCCTAAGGGGGCATTAGTTTGTTTTCACTTTCCTTTTTTGCACGTTGTGCGGATCCGAAGGAGGTAGTTGGAAACAATTAGTGTCATCTTCTTAGCGGGACCTGCTTGGGGATTTCATCACCCCAAGGGACGATCCCAACCACGCGTACCGGTGGGGTATATAAAGGGGGGAGAGCCAAAGCTGTACCTCAATCCAGTTGCGTCGTAATTGGCGAAATGTCGAAGCTAGGGTGATACCTAGATAGACGTGAAGAGTTGGTCCGAGCCTTTCAGTATCTCGCTGGGGCTCCCGACTCACGCTTGTGACGGACTGGTGTTCACGGTTGTGCCTCACGTACCGAGCGTATATCGAGGACTCCCTAGAAACCTTGTTCATCCTAGAGTAAGACCTTTGCCGACCATACCCATTAAAACGTTAATCATAGGATTGTGCTTGTTCAAAGTGTTTTTATGTGAAGAATCAGCAAATTTTGGTAAGTCAAACTATCATTAAACCATTTTAAGTCCTTTCCAAAATCCCTTATCCAAACCAAGTTCAAATTTTCACTGCAGAGGGGCGACCTTGCCCTCTGTTTCAGCCATTTTCTGTAGAGGGGCGACCTTGCCCTTTGTTTCAGCCATTTTCTGCAGAGGGGCGACCCTGCCCTCTATTTTAGCCATTTTCTGCAGAGGGGCGACCCTGCCCTCTGTTTCAGCTAGTTTCACCCGTTTAACCTCCGTTTGAATCCCCGAAGCCTCCACTTGACCATTTGATCAATCCAAACCTTCATTTGGCCATTCCAAGCCCCCGTTCACCCCTCCCGACCATCTATCTATCCAATCTAAATATCCGATTACCCGTTTCGAGCAGTCATTTCCCTGTTTTGAGTGGTCAACATTTTTTGAAAATCAATGTTTCATCGACCAGACTACATAAGTGCTTCTTAGAACATCATTGGAGTCCATATCTATCATCAAATCATCCATCCCAATCATCTAGACTTCATTTTTGAAATTTTTGATTTTTATGCCAAAACTTCCGAAGGCCATAACTTTTGACTCGGATGTGGGTTTTGGCTGAAATTTTATGGGTGGTTGCATTAGGAGCTGGCATTTGGATTCCCAACCGACTGCTAAGTCCATTGGATCCTCCTTTGACACGTTTTCAGAGCTACAAACTTTCATCTTGACCCTCAAAATCACAAATTAGCATTTTTTTTTCCAATTTTCTAGTTTTTGATGAACTATTTCGTTAATAACTCTGAATGCATGTCTCATATTTCCGATGTTAGTTGGCAATTCATCCTATCTTAGTATTGGGTATTTTGTGGAAAAAATTGGACTCTCAAACGTATTCCTACGAAGTTTCCTAAAATGGCAAAATTTGACAATTTTTGAAAACTACCAAATTTGGCAAAAATCTGATTGTCAACATCTTATGTCCTCTAGTTGAAACCCATGATCTTGGTTTCAAATCAATTCTATCATATCCTTTGATCCAATCCCAATCTAAGCTCCAATCCAGTTCTAATCTAAATGTTAATCCCATCATCCTAATCTGAGCTTTTATTCAATCATAATCTAAGCTTTCATCCAATCCCCATATGAGCCTTCAATCCATCATCTATTCTTTCCTTCTAATCTATATCCATCATGAATCTTTATCCCCCTCTCACACGACCAATAATAGTAGTCAAGGGGAATCCTAACTCTGTTGATGACGATAACAAAAATCTTGTTGATCATGAAGATTGTTATATATATTCCCTTGACGCTATCATTGCTAGCAAGCTCTCTCCAACCACCTCCCAAAATCCCACTACTTCTTCAAACTATCCCACCATGCCTTCATCCACATCCAATAATGGTTCTTATGTTACCCTTGACAAGGGATATCCAACATCCTCACCATCGACATATTCATCATGTCCTCCCTTTCAACCTCTATCCTATCCAACATTCACTTCCTCTTATCCTCATCATCATCAATCCCAATACCTCTACCTCAATCCCACATCCCAATCTTCTCATCCTAATCCAACACCTACACCTTCCTATCACAATCTACCATCCCAATATTCCTCCTATCCTCATCCACCATCTCAATTCTCTCATCCTAATCTACCATCTATATCCTCCTACGCCAACCCACCATACATGTCCTCCTACAATGGTTCACCACCTCAATCTTCCTATTCTAATCCAACATCCACACCTTCCTATCACAATCCCCCATCCCCATACCCTTACATTAATTCCACATCTCCCCATTCTAATCCTTCATCTACATCTTCCTACTATCACTCCCCATCCCAATCTAATCCAACATCCACATCTTCCTACATCACTCTCCCTTTCACCGCATTATATCTTAATCCTCCATCTAATCATAATCCTACATCTCCTCCAACCACTCCTAGTCCTCCATCTAGCCCCACCCCTCCATCTAGCCCCACCCCTTCATCTAATCCTAATCCTCCATCTCCTCCAACCACTCCTACCCCTCATCTAGCCCCACCCCTCCATCTAGCCCCACCCCTTCATCTAATCCTAATCCTCCATCTCCTCCTAGTCCTACATCCAATCCCATCCCTTCATCTAATCCTAATCCTCCGTCTCCTCCTAGTCCTACATCCAATCCCATCCCTTCATCTAATCCTAATCCTCCATCTCCTCCTAGTCCTACATCCAATCCCATCCCTTCATCTAATCCTAATCCTCCATATCTTCCTAATCCTACATCCAATCCCATCCCTTCATCTAATCCTAATCCTCCATCTCCTCCTAGTCCTACATCCAATCCCATCCCTTCATCTAATCCTAATCCTCCATCTCCTCCTAGTCCTACATCCAATCCCATCCCTTCATCTAATCCTAATCCTCCATCTCCTCCTAGTCCTCCATCCAATCCTAATCCATCAATCTCTAATCCTTCATCCATTTCCATCCCTACATCTAACCCTAATCCCACATCTCCTCCTAGTCCTCCATCCATTCCCATCACCCTACCTACTCCTACATCCCTTCCAAATGTTTCCCAAGGACTCATGCAAGAAGAGACACCATGCCCTCCCACTCTATCATGTACTATCACTAGTGATGAGGCCCTCCTCCATCCTACACCTATCCCTCTCATCACCCTTCCTACCACCATCCACACGATTGAGCCGGTCAAACCCATCGAATCCATTGAATCCCCATATTCTACTACTAGATCCACTGAATCCATTGAAGACATCCAATCCCCTCCTCCTAGTCCTAATATTCACAAACTTCAATCCAATGACCTTCATGAATCCTCTATCCTCCTCTCTCCCCCGATTGAGGAGTCCCTCCAACACTCTTCCA